>AWWV01015061.1:0-16735 GCA_001974805.1 Corchorus capsularis
TATCCTAATGATTGAGGTGGGTGGAAAGAGTTTGTCAAGCATAATTCAAAGCCTGTGTATAATTAATAAGCAACTAATAATAATAATAATAATATAATAATAAATATATATAATAAATGAATAAAAATATAGAGATCAATAGAAGGGGATCAACAAAAGGGAGATTAAGACTACTAGGAGGCATGTGCTTGCTTTCTTCACCTTTTTCTACATATTTTGTTTGTAGCAAAAAGCCCACATGGAAAGGCACATGCTACCTTTTGGCTCTTTTTTCTTCTTCTATTCTACCCTTTTCCTAAGATGGCGACTTCATAAAAGAAAAATAAAGATCATCATATTAATTACATGTATATGTATGTATATATAATTAGAATAAGAATGATATATGCAATCTACTTTTCTAGTTTAATGCATAAACTTAGTATCTCTATTTTGCCAAATCGTAATCCA
Source organism: Corchorus capsularis (assembly GCA_001974805.1). Classification (NCBI taxonomy): domain Eukaryota; kingdom Viridiplantae; phylum Streptophyta; class Magnoliopsida; order Malvales; family Malvaceae; genus Corchorus; species Corchorus capsularis. Next base: position 451 of record AWWV01015061.1, read on the forward strand.
TTTGAGAGTTTGAAATTTTAGAAATTGAAGAGTCAAGTGTTTATTACAATTTTTTTAGTTTAAGTACTTAGACAAGGATTCAATATCCTCCTACTATATTATCAAAAATACTAAAAAACAAGGGTAATTATTTGATACACAGACGGTGTAAACTTTGGACTCTGCGGATTGTGGAGTTAACACATATCCATTTTTTGAATTAATTAAATTTTAAATATTTCAATCTAGTCCCTATGGGACACATGTCACTCTTCAAAACCCGCTTTTGCAGTCTGCTAAACTTCACTGACGGTGTATTATATATATATATATATAAACCCTATAAATAAACCCAAAAACAAAGCTATTATCAATTATTCATAATTTCATATATATTATATTATTTATTGGGTTAAAGAAACCTTTTCGTGCGTAAACCGAATGGTGAACATTCAATAATGCAGTAGGATTATGATCCTCATACGCCATATGGCCCATACCCCTTAACTTGCTAGTTTATGTTGGAAGGAGATTTTTAGCAGGGTAATTATATTATCCTTAAAAAGCATGTAAAATTCTCAATAAGAATAGAGGCAACAGGAAACTGGCAAGTATTACTTTTTTCTTTTTTTCTTTTAATTCTTACAATCATGTTCATGGAGAGAAAATAAAGGAATGAAACTATTATCAATACATTTCTTAATTTTACGAGAAAAAGCAGAGGAAACTAAAATTTCAATGGAATCCAGATAATGGATGGTTGTATAATTCAAAGTCATATTCAAATACGCTCTCCAAATTTGAAATTGGTGGCTCCACTAAATATAAAATTGAACCTAAGCTTAACTTTTTTTTTTTTGAAAAAACCTAAGCTTAACTTTTTGAATCATAACAATAACACTTATTTGTCCCAAAGGGACATCCTAGTGGTTGAGAGCTTGAGACTTCTTGTGAGAGGTCCCAGGTTCGAATCCTGGGATGGACGGGGGATTATGAGAACGGAGAGGACTGCCTCCTATTATATAGTTAGAGCTGTCAAAAGCTGACCCGAACCCACCCAACCCGCCCGAACCTGCCCAACCCGATTTGATCAGAAAAAGTAAACGACCCGAACCCGTCCGATCCGAGACCCGAATGACCCATAACCCAGATGACCCGAGACCCGAATGACCCGTAACCCAGATGACCCGAAACCCGAATGACCCGTAATCGAGTGACCCGAGACCCGTATGACCCGAAACCCAAATAACCCGAGAAGTTAACCCGAATGACCCGAGAATATTATAAACCAAAATTATCTTTTATTTAATAAAATTTATAATTTTACTTATTCTAAATCATCATTTATTCAATACAATTTATATTATTGTTATAATTTTACTAATTATAAATCATGATTAAATTTGCTAAAATTCATTATATGAATGATAATTATATGAAAAACCACTAAAATTAAATCAGTTATATGAATAATTTATGATAAATTTATAATTAGTATTTTAATTTTTAAAATAATGAATAAATAGTAATACTTAGTAATTTCTTGGTGATTTTATTTATTGGATACTACGACCGTACTAATAATCTACCTGGTAAGGGTTGTAATTCTATTTTCATTGTTCATGGATAGTTATATTATTAATTAATTTATAATAATAATTGAAGTAATGAAAAAAATATAAATTTAGATATTACATAACTAATATTTTATTTATAATTATACACTGTCAATAGTGTTTTTACTTTTTATACTCCACAAACAGCTTAAAATTTGACACATACCCCACTTGATAATTAATTATGTATTTAATATTTAAAACCTACCTCACCTGATAATCGATTATGTATTTAATATTCAAAATTAATATCTAAGAAGGCACATATCAAGTATTATATCCTTTAATCTCGCATATGCAGTCTGCTAAACTTCGTTGATAATAGATTGTCTAATGTTTCTATTTATTTATAAAATAAATCGAATAATAAATATATTTAAAAAAGTTGAGTATTGAAAATTAAAAAATTCAATGCTGACCCAATTGACCCGAAACCCGAGTGACCCGAGGCCAAAACCCGACCCGCCCAACTCGAGACCCGCATGACCTGGAACCCGTATGACCCGATACCCGAATGACCCGAAACCCGAATGACCCGAGAAAACTGCCTGACCCATTTGACCCGGACTCAGATGACCCGAACCCGATCCCGCCTAACCCGCCCGTTTGACACCTCTATATATAGTCCATTTCAATATCATGTTCATGAGTAGCAAAAAAAAAACATTTATTTTTATTTATCAAAAACAAATTGAACAAAAAACTTTTCATATCCTGATATCGGCAATTAATTAAGGATGTGTGTATATTATGTATGGGTAAAGATCTTCGCTAGTGGAGAGGTCCACTGATTTTTCCAAGCCAATCTAACGGCTATTAAGTGTCCACTGGTTATTTCAATTTCTCTCTCCAAATATCCAGTTTCACTTAAAACCGTTGGATTGACTTTGGAAATTCAGTGACCTTTCCCATTATGTATATGTATTTTTATTGGTACACATCTTGGTATCGAGTTGCCACATTATTCTCGGACTAATTCAGGGTTAAGTAATGTCTGAATTTAAAATGGAAAAAGTTTCCTAAAGTTTAATTTATCCATTTAAAAGATTCAAACTCAAGACTTTAATTACATCAAACTAATTCCATTCTACTCAACATGTATAAAAATAGATTATATATGTTAAAAAAGAAAAAGCTGTCATCAGGTATTTGGTATAGTGGTAGAGTGTTGGACTCTTAATTATAGTATACCTGGAGCATGAGGTCTTGGCTTCTACTCTCATGGAATGTGAGTTTTCTTTGTAATTTATTTGTTTGTGTGAGTTTTCTTTGTAATTTATTTGTTTTTATATTTAATATATTGGTAGTTATAGATGAAATTAGAGATTTGGCGATCCTATTTGATTTATGTACGTTTCAATTTGTTAATAGGGAAGCCAATGTATGAGCACATTCTCTAGCTAAGATTGAGTTGGATAATCGTGTGGTGCGGTGATACGAATCTAGTTGTGTAAGATTCAAATCCACCTTTGAATAGCCATCAAAGTCGACTTGAAACACCAAAACTTCTAGACTTGTAGAATTCGATAAACCTAACCTAGTCTTCTTCTTCGTTCGTCGGCCTTAAGCTCTCAATTAGACCTGCAATTGAACACTTAAGATCACAAGATTCACAAACAATTAAGCAATCACAACCTAATTGTTTAGGTTGAAGAACCCTAAGTTTGCTCAAATTAGAAAAATGAAGCCAAATAATCGATATGGGTGAATAAACCTCTCAATTTTATTGATAACTTGACTTCAAGTTTTACAAGAGATATTGGTGGCCTTATATAGTGATAGGGTCAACCAAAATCCTAAAATAAATCCTAATTTTCGTCCAAATATAAGGGCTAGGGAAAAACTAGTTCAAGCCCAACTAGGAAAAGGAAACAAAGACATAATTAAACAAGGATTGGACTTAGTCAACCAAGGCCCAACCCAAATAACATCCAAACTTAAAAATAAGCTAATCTAAGATAGAATTAAGCCCAAACAAAGATAACTAATGATAATGGGCTCATGCCATGATGTCAATCCGGCCATCTAGAATCAATAGCAAGCAAAGTGATGAACTTGTAATTGATTGGTAATTTCTTGCTCAAATCATCATCAAAGCTCTTCAATTGAACTTGAATGGTCTTCATATCATCAAGATGACTTCGAACAAGGCCCAATAGTGCATCCTTGAACTTCTTAGCTCTTGCTCTAGTCATCGGACCTAATGGCATCTTCAATGGATTGAATGGCATCTTCTTGGTGCTTAGAACATGATTATCGATATCTCCATGGTCTCCATGCATCTTCATGCTTCCTTGCCCTTGCACATCCTTTCCTTGCTCTCCATAGCCATCTTCAAGCCCATGATAAGTCCTTGGCGCATCATTCCTTCCATGATAAGCCTTGGGCGCATCATTCCCTCCCCCTTGAAGAAGATTTGTCCTCAAATCTTGCTTATATTGCACCACATATGGAAAGCTATCAATGAACTGGTTTTGCACAACATTGGGATGGAGTTCAATCCCTCTATTGGATGGCAATCCATTAGGAATTTGCTCACAAAAGTAAGCTGCAGACTTCCCTTGCATCAAACAACCCCAATTCCTACAAAATCACTCAAAAGAAACACAATGTTGCTTGGAAGTTCTCCATCCAAGTTGTTAGTTCTCACAAGTGTATTTCAAAGCAAAAGCAAGATCAAAACAGAATTATCATTCAAAGCATTCTTAATCTCACTCTTAGTAGTTAACATACACTCCTTAACAACTTTCTTAGAAATCTCTTTCTTTTCACCCAAAATAGAATTATTTTCAATGCCAACCAAAACAGAATTATTTGCAATGCTATGATCAACCAAAACAGATTTGTTTTCATCACAATTAGCATCTAAAACAGATTTTGTTTCATCACAAACAACACCTAAAACAGATTTAGTGTCATCGCAGACTACACTAAAATTAGGTTTAGTATCATTGCAAACAACATCTAAAACACTCTTTGCAACTAAGGCTGTTTTATCATAAAAACAATAATCAATTTTAGGTTCGGATTTACTCTCCCTTAATTCAGCATCCAATTTAGCAAAATCATCTCTCACTTTAATTTGATCTTTTAAAGCTTGTTGAAGTGATAAAGGAACTAAAGAGATAGGCTTCTTACCACACATGAAAGAATACTTATTGGTCTCACCATCATGAAGAACTTTGTTGTCAAATTGCCAAGGTCGACCAAGTAGTACATGGCATGCTTGCATGGGTAAGACATCACACAAAACATCTCCCTTGTACCTGCCCAAAGAAAGAGAAACTAAAACTTGTTTGTTAACACTAATGTCTTCTCTATCATTGAAACAATCTAAGCTATAGGGTTTAGGATGATTAGAAGTAGGTAGTTGTAACTCTTTCACCAAATAATCACTAACTATGTTTTTACAACTCTCTCCATCTATAATCACACTACTAGGCTTCCCATTCGCATACATCCTAGTATGAAACAAATTCTCCGTTTGAACATCCCCTTTTACATAGGCACTCAAAGTTCTCCTATCAACCAAACTAAAAGACATGGTGCCAAGTTGTTGAAGTATTTGTTGTAACATGGCAGCTGTGTTTACTTCTTGGTAATGCTCTTCTTGTTGTTTTTCCATGGTTCCTACAAAAAGAACAAAGATTAGTAGTAAAAATCCTCACAAGTGTGTGTGTGTATACCTTGATTGTGCTCTCGTATTTGCACTCAATTCCTATGGATTGGTGGTCCACTACTCTCTTAATGATCTCATAAGATTATGCCTTTTACTAGCTTCAATAGGCCTAATAAGAGCAACTCCTAGAGAACTCTTTTCTTCTCGTGACCTACTTGAGGAACAAACAATTGGTAGCAAAATTTTTGTGAATCAAAGGAAAGTGATCTAAAAACCAAAACCAAACCACTTATGCAGGCCTCTTATGTCGAATTCCTTCTCCAAATTTGCTGCACAAAAACTCAATTCAAGCACAATTCAAACAATCAAATCGATTAGTAAAAACCCTAGTACCACTTGATCCAATTTTGTACCACTTGTCACCAATAGGGTTTTAAAACTGAAATTCTTCAAATTAAATCTCAATACAAAGCAAAACCATCCCAAGAATCTCAATCACACAATCAATTAGGGCTAATTGCAACCAATTGAATTAATTGCACAAGATAAACCCTAATCCCCAAATTTCCCAAATAAAAACCCTAGTTTCTATAAAAAATCGATAACACCACAGAGTTTTTTTGATTTTTTCAATATTTTTCCCAGAAAGATCACACTAAAATAAGTCTAAAACTCAAATTTCAAAGCTTTCTGAGCTAAAACGAATCCAGAACAAAAATCACAAGTTTCTAGTCGATTTTTTTTTAATTTTTTTTAATTTTTTTTATATTTTTCGATATAACTACTAGTTATAAGGACCTCAAATCTGAAATTTCAAAGCAAACGGAGTTAAGATGAATCTGCTATGATTTTTCAAAGTTTCTGAATTTTTGAATTTGTTGAAGAAGGTGGTGCGATAAGAGTGTGGGTAAATTTTGATGGATGAAAACTTGATGAATGATGAAAAGAAGGATAGATTTACTGATTGAAGATGACAACCTATGCTCTGATTACCAATTGATACGAATCTAGTTTGTTAGATTCAAATCCACCTTTGAATAGCCACCAAAGTCGACTTGAAACACCAAAACTTCTAGACTTGTAGAATTCGATAAACCTAACCTAGTCTTCTTCTTCGTTTGTCGACCTTAAGCACTCAATTAGACCTGCAATTGAACACTTAATATAACAAGATTCACAAACAATTAAGCAATCACAACCTAATTGTTTGCTAGGACTCTACAAGATTGAAGAACCCTAAGTTTGCTCAAATTAGAACAATGAAGTCAAATAATCGATATGGGTGAATAAACCTCTCAAATTTATTGATAACTTGACTTCAACTTTTACAAGAGATATTGGTGGCCTTATATAGTGATAGGGTCAACCAAAATCCTAAAATAAATCCTAATTTTCGTCCAAATATAAGGGATAGGGAAAAACTAGTCCAAGCCCAACTAGGAAAAGGAAACAAAGACATAATTAAATAAGGATTGGACTTAGTCAACCAAGGCCCAACCCAAATAACATCCAAATTTAAAAATAAGCTAATCTAAGATAGAATTAAGCCCAAACAAAGATAACTAATGATAATGGGCTCATGCCATGATGTCAATTCGGCCATCTAGAATCAATAGCAACTAGCAAGCAAAGTGATGAACTTGTAATTGATTGGTAATTTCTTGCTCAAATCATCATCAAAGCTCTTCAATTGAACTCGAATGGTCTTCATATCATCAAGATGACTTCGAACAAGGCCCAATAGTGCATCCTTGAACTTCTTAGCTCTTGCTCTAGTCATCGGACCTAATGGCATCTTCAATGGATTGAATGGCATCTTATCGGTGCTTGGAACATGATTATCGATATCTCCATGGTCTCCATGCATCTTCAGGCTTCTGATCAGACCAAAATTATGCATCTTTTTATGGTCATTTTCCTATGCTTTTTGGATATTTTATGCTTGATTAAGCCTTATATTTGGTATATTTGTGTTTATAGCTCCTAAAGTGAAAAAAAGTGTAAAATCACTAATTTTGTACCTTTTTGGAGGATTGTTTAAACAAATATTTTTCAAGGACAATTTGGATGAAGAATGGAGCCAATATGATCGTGATTGAAGAGCTTGAAGAGTCAATTTTATCATCATAAGATTGATTTTCAAGAGTTTGAAGCAAAGGAGCAAAGTTGAATTTCAAGGCAAGAAGACATGTCAAGAGGCGTCATAGCACTTGAGTACATGGGGTGCGAGGCAAACCACATGGGGTGCCAAGAATGCCACATGGGCGCACAGTGCTAGTCGGGAACACCACCCAGGCACACAAGGACACAGGCGACCTGGGGCCTGAGAGCAACGCCCTGGGCGCACAAGCCAACGACATGGGCGCCCAGGGGGAGTCGGGGCATGACTCCGCGCGCGCCAAGCATGCCATCATGTGTCACTTCACCTTGAAGCTTCTCCAATTGTTTCCAGATTTGGCGACCCTTCTGTATTTTGGCCATAACTTTTGATCCAGAGCTCCGTTTGAGGCAAATGAGTAGCCGTTGGAAAGCTATCTCCAAGATCTACAACTTTTGTGTTTTGGTCGAAGCCCAGTTCGGACGTTTTCATGGACGAAAATGCCCCTGAAGTCAGCGGACAGAAACTGTCTTGGGCCTTTCTTGCGGAATTGATCCAGTTGAGCCCAAATTCTTATTTGGACTAGCTTGAAGACTTGGAGAGCAGCCCAGCACGTCCTTAGGGTTTGTTTAGCTCTAAATTAACCCTAAGCCACCCTCTATAAATACCCTCTTAAGTCTAAAACCCTAGGAACATATCATAATACACCTTACACATCTTTTCTCTAGGTTTTGCGATTTTGAGGAGGAGGCAGCCGCCCACCTCTTAGCTTTGTAAGTCTCTCATGGATTGCTTGCAATCCATGAGTAGCTAAACCTTTAATACTTCTTTTCTTTAGGTACTTTTGATCAATGAATCTATGGTGAGACTTTTGTTCTTAATAATTTGAGCTTTTTCTATTTGAATAAGTTTCGTATCTCTATGCTTCATCTTATGTGTTCATACTTTGATTGATTTGGTGCGCAACATATCTTGAGATTTATGAATGCTATAGTTAGATTCAAGTAGCTTGAGTCAAGCTAAAGATGGTCCAAGTAACAATTGTAATTCTAGGAGTCCTAGGTTCAATGGGATATCAAACCTTGTTGAAATCTTTAGGCCGAGATGGAAATTGATGTAGGCAAGTTTGGTATTGATTTATCATGCATGTGGAAAAGTAAATCTTAATGCTTGTCCTATGATTCTTCACAGGGTGAATGTTTGATTAGGAACAATAGAGATTAATTTAGCTAGTAGCAAGTTAATTCTTCTTAGCATGTTGGAGGGTCGAGTATTCCTCTCCTATACCAATTATTCAAATGGAGTTGTTTAAGATATTAAGAGGATTACTTTGTTTCAGTGAAAGTTGATGTCTACGTCTTGGGCTATATACCGATTTGGGGTAATTTATGATTCTTAATTGATTGCAATTATGCCAAATTTATGTTTAGTGTCTATGATCCATGATTCACTTGATCAAAATAATTACCTAAAGGAGAAGAAGTATGTTTACTCATTGTTTTTCTCAAACTCTCTCTTTTAAATCTTTAGTTTAGATCTCTTTTAATTGTTTTCTAGTTTAATTAATCGATTTTCAAAAACCCATAAAAATCTCTTTTAGGTTAGATTTTCTTTTGTAAGATTTACCTTTGATTCGATCATATCTTCCCTGTGGATTCGATCCCTATTTGCCCTAGCTATTTTTTATTGGTTTGTGGGGATTAATTTTGTGATTTGATCAACGACCGGTCACAATTTTGGCGCAGTTGCCGGGGAAGGTTTAAGTAATTTAAGGCAAATTATTACTTAAGAATTTCTTACCTTTATCCTTTATATTTTCCGTTATTTTTCTTTTCAATTTTTAGTTTAGTTAATTTTTCCTTACTTTTTATTTTTCCAAGTTACTTGTTATTGTTGGATTCTTTGTTTAAGTTCTTTCCAGTTGTTGTATGCCAAATACAAGGAGTAGTGGTACCAAGGACTTAGAGTTCAATTCTGAGCCTGAACGTACACTCTTTGCACTAAGGAAGGAGAATATGTTTCGAGAGCAAGGAGGAGATTCGTCAACACCAAGTTCTCAAGCTAGCTCTCCACGTTCCACCACTTCTTCTTCAAGTTTGGAATCACAATCCCCAAGAGAAAACATGGCCAAAGAAAACAACAACAATAAGACTTTGAGGGAACTTGCTGCCCCAAATGTGACTACACAGCGCTTAGCAATTCAATATCCAACCAATGAAGAAAATTTTGAGATCAAGTCTGGATTCATTCAATTATTGCCAAAATTTCATGGTATGCCTGGAGAAGATCCACATCGACATCTCACAGATTTTCAAATTGTTTGTTCATCCATGAAGATGCAAGGTATTTCTGAGGAGCAATTTAAACTTAGAACTTTTCCTTTTACCCTTATGGATCGTGCAAAGGATTGGTTGTACTACATGCCTAGTGGTTCAATCACTTCTTGGACGAGCCTTAAGAAGTTGTTTTTGGAAAAATTCTTTCCTGTTCATAAAGCCTCAAGCATTCGAAATGAGATAAGTGGAATTAAGCAATCCCAAGGTGAGACTATGTACGAGTTTTGGGAACGTTTCAAGAGGTTGTGCTTAAGTTGTCCAAATCATCAAATTCCTCAACAATTGCTTATTCAGTATTTCTATGAAGGTTTACTCCCATTTGATAGATCTTCCATAGATTCTGCAAGTGGAGGGGCTTTCATCGACAAGACTCCCACCAATGCTTGGACTTTGATCGAGAACATGGCCGCCAACACAGAACAATTTGGTACTCGTGAGAACTGTGCACAAAGAGATGGAAACATTAGAAGAATCAATGAAGTCTCAACCCATTCCTCTACATTGGAGCAACGAATTGAAGAAGCAAATCAACAAATTGCTTTGCTCACTGATTTGGTCAAATCGAACTTATCAAGTGTGTCAAAGGTTTGTGGGATTTGTTCAATAGGACATCACACAGATAAGTGCCCTAGTTTGGTCGAACATGATGTTGAAGAAGTCAATGCTTTAGGAATTCAAGAGGGATTTCAAAGGAAGCAAGAACCATTTCCAAGAAGCTACAATTCTTATGGGAACCAAGGTGCTTATCAAGCAAGACGAAACAACTATCCAAGGCAATCTTCACACTATTCTGAGGGAATGCAACAAATGAGAGAGACCATGGAGATCATCAAGAAGCAATTAGGTCAATTGGCAAGTGATGTGAGTGAGCTCAAAGCATAAGGACAAAACAAGATCCCATCTCAACCCAAATTGTCCCCTAAGGAGAATGTGAATGCTATTCCCTTGAGAAGTGGAAAGGAATTGGAAGAACCATATCCAACGAAGCCTGCAATGGATGAATGGACAAGCAATGAAGAAGATGAATTGCATGTGCTAGTGAAGGAGATCAAGATTGAAGATGATGAAACCAAAGCCAAAGAAACTTCTGTGGTCAAGCCCAAATTGGATTCAGAGAAGGAACCTTTTCCAACCAAGTCAAGGAAATCAATGAAAGAAGATGAAGATCAAGACATCTTGGATATTTTTCGAAAAGTCGAGGTCAACATCCCACTTCTTGATGCAATTCAACAAGTACCAAGGTATGCAAGGCTTCTTAAACAATTGTGTACAAACAAGAAAAGGTTGCAAGGTAAGTTGAATGTTGGAGCAACAGTTTCTGCTGTTTTGCAAAGACATTTACCTCCAAAATGCAAGGATCCTGGTATGTTTTCAATTACTTGTTCAATTGGAAATACTATCATTGATAATGCTATGCTTGACTTAGGAGCATCTTTAAGTGTCATGCCTTATTCTTTCTATCAAACTTTAAAAATTGGTCCTTTAAAATACACCGATGTTGTTCTTCAATTGGCCGATGGATATTTGGTACATCCCAAGGGTGTGCTAGAGAATATTTTGATTAAAGTGCAACATTTAATTTTTCCTATTGATATTTTTGTTATGGAAATGGAAGGAGAAATTACAAAGGATCAATGCCCTCTTTTATTAGGAAGGCCTTTCCTAAGGACTTCTCACACCAAAATCGATGTTTTTGATGGCTCATTGACGATGGAATTTGATGGTGATGTAATTCATCCCAAACTTCCATCAAATTTATCTTTGAAAACTAATGATTTTGTTTGTGTAGTGAAAAAGTAGGAAAAGAAAGAGTTAGGTACTACATCTTCAACCATGGCAAGTGAGCAACTTTCAAAGGGGACGCAAAGGATTACAAGGTTTCGACAATGCAAGGATGAGAATTTCCACCTAGCTTGGGAGAGATTCAAGAAACTTTGTGCCGATTGCCCTCAACATGGCATTTCACAACAAGTTTTGAACGAGTGCTTCTATCAAGGATTAGAAGTCGATGATCAACTTCTTGTGGATAGCATCAACAACATACCCTTGTGTGATCGTACTGTGAAGGATGCATATGAAGTCTTGGAAGCTTTGACTCAAGCAATTGCACCTCCAAGTTGGATCAAGAAGAAAAACAAAGAGAATCTTGGAGAAAGAGGCAAAATTTCCAACAACACGCGTGAAGATATCAACAAGGAATTGAAGGAAGCTCGAGAGAAGTTACTCAAAATTGATGGAGCCATAATTGAACTTTCCAAAGCCATGAGTGACACTCTCAACATCACCGTGGAACTTTTGAAGGAGCACACTCAACGTTCCTTCACCAATGGAGAGTCCATGAGGATGTCTAGCCAAAGACATTAAATGAAGGCGCTAATTGGGAGGCAACCCAATACACTAACATCTATCCTTTTCTTTTGAATTTTCTTTGTATTAGTTATAGGTCATTTTGCATTTTCAATTCAAGGGAATCGATCAAGCAATGGAGACAAGGAAAGGAAGCACACATGAAGAGCAATTGGAGCTTACACTTAGCAAAAATAGAGAAGCTTTCTTGAACTTCAATCTCATTTAATTTCCTATGTTTGATTGATTGATGCATATCAATTATTTTCTTGAATTGAATGTTTTTCCATGCATATTATCATTTTATAATTGTCTCATGCATCTCATACATATAGACTCTTAAGTGATAAGAACATAAGGTCAATCCTTTGATGGTCATCAAGTGGAATTTTTGGTGAAAATCAAGTGTTTTTGGATTGAAGAATTTCGAATATGGTAAGATTTTAGGATGGTAATTGAGTTGAAGTTGGAATTGAGTTTGGTCGCAAAAATTGTAAAAAGGAAGCAAAATGGGGAGTCAAGCCCGATCCCAGCTGGGGCCCCATGCCGCAAGCCTGGGCACCCAGCTGGACAGCCCCAGCGCCCAGTCGTAAGTGCCAGCGCTGGAGGCCGACTCAGGGTGGGCGCCCAGGCGCTTTGCTTGAGCACCCAGCCCGTTGGCTTGGGCACCCAGGTGCCGCGGGCTGTGCGCAGACAGCATCACGCACCCATGCCCATGCCGACCTCTCCAATTCACAACACCCATCACCCATTTCAAATACTATAAATACCACCCAACACCCACTTCAAACCCTTCAACACCCACCTTCATCTAAAACCCACTCAATTTTCCTTTCTCTTGCCTACATTCACATATTCACTCGCTTTAATTTTCAAATTTCACTACTTCACCACTGACAAATCATTTCTTTCATCCTTTGATTACCTCAAACACTTACCCATTAGATTATCCAACACTTTTTCCATCAAATCCATCAATTTTTCAAATTTTCAAGTTTTGGGAAAGTGGTTGTTTTCTTTGGATTCTTGTTTGGAGTGATTAGAAGGGAGATAGGAGATAGTTTGGAAGTTGATTGGAGCAATTTAGAGCATTGGGGAGTGCTACGTTGGGTCTTAAAGAAAGATTTTTCAAGAAACCCTACAAGGTAACCTAGTGCCCACCAAGTGTTCGAGAAAATGTCAAGAAGAGTGAGAGCAAGAGCATTAACATCTCAAGCCGCACCAATTGAGGAGGAACCCGCCATACAACCTTTCCTTAGTGTGCCGCCACCCACATTGGTTGATAATGAGTGTCAAGAGTAGTATGAAGCAAGGTATCACAACTCTTTCATTATAGAAAAAGTACTTCCAACCAACATTGATCAAGAACTTGGAGTTAGCCCATTGTTTGTCAATAGAGGTTGGGGATCACTTCTTCAAGTAGATGGATACTACTATCCCAATTTGATGAAGCAATTCTATGCCAACATGGACAAGGTTCGTGAAGGTTATTCCTACACCATCACCACAATGGTCAAAGGTAAGTAAATTGTAGTTGATGAGGAATATCTATGTTGTTTACTTGGTTTGAACAATGAGGGTAGTATGTTCTATTTTACTTATGTTAATGGAGAGCAAAGGACCGCCACCGAGAGCACATGGAAAAGGGATGGTGCTTCAAGGAGGTTTGACATTCCTCTTGGTATGGATAGCCAAGGGAATAGAGAGGTAAGAGTCAAATATATGCAACCAAGGGATAGACTTGTGTGTTACTTATTGCATCATAATGTCATTCCTAGGAGTAGTAACAAGCATAAGCTTCGCATTGAAGACTTCTATGTTGTAGACAAGCTTTGCCATGGATTAGGTCATTGTAATGGAATACCAATGGCTAGGTTGTTACTCTCAAGGATGTGGGAAGTAGTTCATTCTTCACATGAAGATAAGGCATTTGTTTTCCCATTGTTGATTAGCAAGATTTTGGTCAATGAAGGAGTTGAAGTCGATGGTGAATATTGCTTCAACAATGAAGACTCATTGATGTGAATTGTTTAAGTCATTTGGGTTTAAGGAGGAGAGTTGTTGCCAATGAGGTACATTGGTACAATGTGGAAAGAAGGACTTATGCACAAGGACTTGAACAATCACAAGGGACAAGACAACCATCCTTGGAAGTTGATGAAGAAAATTTCCAAGAGCTTCCTATGAGAGAATTTCAACAACTCATGGTTCGAGAGATGAGGCAACATAGGAGTGAAATGAGAGCTTACATGGAGCAAATGGAGGACACCATACGTGATTCCATGGGCTAAAGGAGGCCAAGGAGAGGCCATTGATTCTTATCCTTAGGATGTCATATGTTATGAACTCTATTATGTTTTGCATTTTTATCATGACATTGCATGCATTTGTATTTGTATTTGTATTTGTTCTATTTGGATCTTATGTAAGCCTTATGTGTTTGGATGCTATGATTGATACCATGTTTGATTAATTTGCTTAGATTGAGCATCGATTTTCTTGGAGAATTAATTCTTGCATGTGTCAATTAATTGGATTGCCCCACTTATTGTGATTTATTGCTAGTTGTAAGTTTGCTTGATTAGATTGGGTCGACACTTTCTTTCTAGATCGAGTCTTACTTGTGCACTTCATTTTTTCCAAAAGTTTCCAAAACAACATGTTTTGAAATTTTTTGTCAAAATACTAGCACAACATACATTGAGGACAATGTGTCTTTTAAGTGTGGGGGGAAGAAGTAGTCTATTTGAAAGATCCTATTTTTCTTTTCTATCTTATTGATTAGAGACAAATTTTTCAAATTTGAAGAAAATAAAAACTTAATAGAAATATTGTGCTATTAATTAAATTTTGATTTAATTTCCATGAGTATAGTCTTTTGTAATATTAATTTAGTTTGGATACATTGAAAATATTTTTCAAATTTTCTTATGTATAACCTCATTCTTTGATTAAGAAGTGTAATTAATAAGGTTTTTCATACCCAAAGATGTTTTGACAAGTGCATTACTTCTAGCACTTGTGTTGAATCTTGTGTACATTCATAGAAGTATGTCATGGATATGTCAAAGACTAAGTGTGGGGGTATGAAGGGTAGCTAAAATCTTTTAAAAAGAAGTGTTTTCATGGGAGAAGAGATATTTTCTTGCTAAAAAAAATTAATTAATTAATCCATTGTTGTCACTCTTTTCTTTAACAAAAGGAGTTAGTAACCCTTGGAAAGAGGATAAGAGGCATGGAATGCGGAAATATTGTCCCTCTTGAAAAAATGAGTGTTAGTAACCTCAAAATAAAGGGAGCTAGTAGCCCCAAATCATGAACATTTCTAAGGTTAGTAACCTTGCTTTCTTAAAAATAAGCCGTCCTTTTTAGCCCATTCTAATCTTTGGTTAATATCCATGATATTGCTTTCTCTTTGGAAATAGATGTAAATACAAGCCTATGGTAAGTTTTCCTTGTCAAATTCATCCAAGGTATGTTGATCTTTGAAACTACATTATTGATTGGAGTGATTTTGTGCATAGCTAATTTGAATCTTATGGTCTTTGTATTTTTACTAACTTGTATTGTATTTGACTAGAAAATGTAGATTAAATTCTTAATTTATTAGAAGTACTTTGTTTTCTAAAGTTTGATGTCTCTAGTTAATGTTACATAATGTTTGTGGGTATCGTTCTAGTTAAGTGAACCCTCAGGAGACTATAACTCCTCCTTTATAGACGTATAGAGGTTTAAAGGCTTGCGTCACAAGCTAAGTGCCGCCGTACACCTACGAAAGTGGAATCAATATGTTGTTTAGTTTAGGACTAATATTTTTTTGTTAACTTAGGATTAACCTTAGTTTGCTAGGGACTAGCAAAGCTTAAGTGTGGGGGAAATATGATCAGACCAAAATTATGCATCTTTTTATGGTCATTTTCCTATGCTTTTTGGATATTTTATGCTTGATTATGCCTTAAATCTGGTATATTTGTGTTAATAGGTGCTAAAGTGAGGAAAAGTGCAAAATCACTAATTTTGTACCTTTTTGGAGCCTTTTTGGAGGATTATTTACACAAATATTTTTCAAGGACAATTTGGATGAAGAATGGAGCCAATATGATCGTGATTGAAGAGCTTGAAGAGTCAATTTTATCATCATAAGATTGATTTTCAAGAGTTTGAAGCAAATGAGCAAAGTTGAATTTCAAGGCAAGAAGACATGTCAAGAGGCGTCATAGCACTGGAGTACATGGGGTGCGAGGCAAACCACATGGGGTGCCAAGAATGCCACATGGGCGCCCAGTGCTAG
>AWWV01015062.1:0-28253 GCA_001974805.1 Corchorus capsularis
ATCCATGATTCACTTGATCAAAATAATTACCTAAAGGAGAAGAAGTATGTTTTTACTCATTGTTTTTCTCGAACTCTCTCTTTTAAATCTTTAGTTTAGATCTCTTTTAACTGTTTTCTAGTTTAATTAATCTATTTTCAAAAACCCATAAAAATCTCTTTTAGGTTAGATTTTCTTTTGTAAGATTTACCTTTGATTCGATCATACCTTCCCTGTGGATTTGACCCCTACTTGCCCTAGCTATTTGTTATTGGTTTGTGGGGATTTATTTTGTGATTTGATCAACGACCGGTCAGCTTCCTTGTAGCCCTTGCACATCCTTTCCTTGCTCTCCATAGCCATCTTCAAGTCCATGATAAGTCCTTGGCGCATCATTCCTTCCATGATAAGCCTTGGGCGCATCATGCGTGACTATTCCTCTCGGCGTTTGTAATCTCTGATTATAGATTAATGAAAGTGATTATTTGATCTTAAAAAAAAAGCTTTGAACTGACTGACCCAAGCATATGGAAAGTTGGGTTGACCCAAATTAATAAAGGTGGTCCAGTGAGAGATAGTCCTGAATTTGATCTTTTTCCCCTTCTATTCTTAGCTTTTTGTTCCCCTCACATTTATGGTTTATTCACACAGTCCACTCCAATCAGTCGAAATTCCAAAAAGCTATTCTCTTAAAAGAAAAAAATATCAGGACTCGAAATAATTTGATCCAAACTCGAGAAAAATTAAATCTAAATTAGAAGCAATAATACTTGAAATAATCCACTTGTTGTGAGTCAAATAAAACAAAGATCTCATCCGTAACACTATAACTTGACATCTAATAGCCGTTAGATTGGCTTTAAAAAATCAGTGGATCATCGCTTATATATATATATACTATATATACTATATATTATTTGAATACCCCCTGCAATTTACTAATAACTCCCATCAACTTAAAATGTTGGAGAACCTTTTCGTCCCCTTTTTGTCTTTTCTCGCTTAGAATTTACTAAAGGCTTCTTTTAACTTTCGATGAGGGACAACATTTTCACCCCCTTTTCGTCTTTTCTCGCTTGCTTAATTACCCAATAATCCCTATGATTGTTGTAGTGTGTATTGGATGTGTTTGGTTTTGAAAGTAATTTTAAGCTAAGTTGATTAATATTTATGATTAAGTGTGTTTTAATTACATATTAATTGTGTGTGGATATTAGGATTTACCGGTTTGACTCCTCTGCCGGAATTCCAAAGAATTGGCGCTATGAATGTATCTACAATAATGGTTGATTCATGGGTAAACTACTGACATTCCAGTTCTGTTTTCCTTTCGTCTTCATTTATATTTGGGCGGGTTTCTTCTTTCCTACCATTTGTGCGAATTACTTTCATATGGACTTTGTTGTGGTTCTCAAAATTTCCAAATGGACGTTGATAAGATCTTTCCATTTAATTTAGCACTACCTTAAGATGACATAGCTTGAAGAGGTGAGCTTCCACTTCTCGACGTAACATTCTGAGGTAAATATGGATTTATTTGTTGATTATATTATTTGATACTTAAATTTAACATTTCATTATTCCTCTTTTATTTTACAAAAAGTTTGTTCTTTAATTTAACATTCGACTTCCTTTTTCTTGATGTTTCTGTTAATTGCTTATGTTTAGTATGTTTCTACCTTTCCAAAAGCACAGTTAACCAATGCTAAGTACAATCATTTCGTAATTCATTATCTAAATTACATATGCTCTTACAAATGCTCTTCACTAATTCAATTTCCCTACGGAAACTATATCCGCTCCTTGACAATAAAAAATTAGGCCTTCCTTATGTTTATTCGTCCAGTTTTGGTCTTTTGCCATACGGCTCATTAATTTAATATAAAAAATTACATATAAAAAATTAGGAAGTGTTAAGATTGGAAGGATTTTAATATTTATATAAAAAATTAGGTCTCGTGTTTGCGGTGTTTTTTATATATATAATATTTACAAATTACTAACACTTTTTTTCGAGTTAGGCCGGTTCATTGTAAAATTAAGCTCTCCCAACAATAACGTTTTGAACTTGAAAACACAAATAAAAAAGCTCAGAAAATAGTCCACATTCCACCCAAGATACTCATGAAAGCCCAAAGCCCATAGTATTTCTCCCTACCAGATTGTTGTAACTTCAGATATCCCAGGAATTAACCAAACAAATAATTAAAGCGGAAACAACAAAGCAAAAATTTCCTGTGGACTTATGCCACAAATGTCCACTATCAAATCAATCAATTACAATCAACAATCATAACAATCTCTCTAGCAAACTCTAAATTTAATCAACCCAACATGGGTGATTCTCTCACAATAATATAAAGCTATCTCAACTCTTTCTCAATCTCACACACACAAACAACCTAAACATAAACTGCTTATTTATACTAACATAAACTTAGACTCCAAGAATCCTCTTCCTATTAGGATTCTTGTCCACCAATCAAAAATATCTAAAAAATCCTAATCCAAATCTAATT
The DNA here is from genome assembly GCA_001974805.1 of Corchorus capsularis. NCBI lineage: Eukaryota > Viridiplantae > Streptophyta > Magnoliopsida > Malvales > Malvaceae > Corchorus > Corchorus capsularis. The sequence continues at coordinate 2,499 of AWWV01015062.1, forward strand.
AGGAATTGGGTCAAAATCCTAATAATCTCCACCTTGACTCAAATTCCTTCATCAAAGCTTAATTGCTCCACCCTTTGACCAAATCTGCAAAAGTAACTTTCTTCTTTGTTGGCAAATCCATATCCTTCATCTCAATTTGATGTGAAGATACCGATCCATCTCCTCTAATTGTGTTTCCAATCAACTCATTCAAATTCTTCGAATTTTTCACTCCTTTCATCACAATCATCAAACCTTTGGTGATCTTCAAGCCTCCACCACGGCAAGAATACCCATAACCCAAGCTATCCAACTTTCCAAGCGAAATAAAGTTCCTTGTAAATTTTGGAACATACCTCACATTTCTAAGCATCTTGACACTTCCATCATGCGAACGAAGTTTCACACTCCCAATGCCTTCAATTCTTTCTTCACCATTATTAGCCATGTAAACAGGCTTATCACACTTCTCAAGTTTCGAAAACCATTCTTTCTTTCTTTCTTTCTTTGTACAAATATGTTTAGAACAAGCAGAATCAAATATCCACATATCTCTAGTGTCTTTCTTTTCTTCTTGCACCATTAAAACAACAGTTTCTTCAGAATCTTCATCACTATTGGCAGCAGCAACATTAACACCACCCTTATTCTTCTCTTTGGATTTCATGAAATCCCCCAAATCTTCCTTTAACTTCTTGCAATAGGCTTTTATGTGCCCCATCCCATGGCAATAATATCACTCATTGCTACTCATATCTACTTTTGGCCTCAACTTGATCTTCCTCTTTCATTGAATATACCCCTCGATCTTGCATCAGTCTTATCTCTTCCATTAGTTCTACCATGGTCCACCATCAGAGCACCATTCTATTCATCTTTCTTTTCAGTTTCTTTCAATCTATCAAACTCAAAAATTGCAGAAGTCAAATCTTGCAAGCTCAAGGTTTTCCTACCAACCATCAAAGCCTTAGTCATTCATTACTTCATCCACACTTGCCAGTTGAGTAACCAATCTATTGAACTCGTTTAGGTGTGCCCTTAAACTTGTTCCCACCTTCATCTTCAATCCAAATAATTCTCTATTCAAACACAACATATTAGTTATCGATTTTGACATATAAATTGACTCCAACTTATCCATGAACTCCTTAGGGGATTTCACATCTAACACATCATACTTAATTTTAGTAGCAAGAGACAAATGAATTGTACTTACTGCTTTTCATTGAATATCTCTCCACCTATTGTCATTCATCGCTGAAGGCTTATCAACTTCAAGCGCATCTCCCAATCCTTGTTGTACTAACACATCTGTTATCGTACTCTGCCACATCTGAAAATTGTTCGTTCCATTGAACGGCTCAATCAATCAGGTTCTGATACCACTTGTTTTAACTTCAAACATCCCAGGAATTAACCAAACAATTAATTAAAGCCGAAACAACAAAGCAAAAATTTCATGTGGACCTATGTCGTAAATCTCCACTATCAAATCAATCAATTACAATCAACAATCATAACAATCTCTCTAGCAAGCTCTCAATCTGATCAACCCAACATGGGTGATTCTCTCACAACAACATAAAGCTATCTCAGATCTTTCTCAATCTCACACACAAAAAAAACCTAAACATAAACTGCTTATTTATACGAACATACACTTAGACTCCAAGAATCTCTTTCCTATTAGGATTCTTGCCCACCAATCAAAAATCTCTAAAAAATCCTAATCCAAATCTAATTAGGAATTGGGTCAAAATCCTAACACAGAAACATATTTAACAAACCTTGTGACGTATAAACTTGTATTCTTTTAAAAATTTAGAAGATACTATTGGTCCACTTGGATGTGCTAGAGGGGGGTGAATAGCACTTAATCGAAATTTTTAACTCTCTGAAAAACGTGTTAAAGACACTAGTTCAGAGTATGTCGTTAAAGGCACTAATGCAAAGCAGAGAAATAAACATTAACACAAAACAGATGAAAATTTAAAGGGTAGAAATAAAGACGTTAACAACTTAATAGTGTAAAAGTAAGGAGAGTAAGAGAAGATAAAATTGGAACAATAAAGGAATGGATGGAAGATTGAAGGCACGCCGATTTATTGAGGTTCGGCCTTTCACACCTACATCCTCTACCTTGGATACCACACCAAGGATTTTAAAAATCCACTAAATAGTGAAGTTAACCAGGTCTTCACAACACCTATTACAATCCCAAAGCTTCAAACCCAAAGGTTTGACACCGAGTGCAAACCCACACTCAAAAACAATCCAAGTGCAAACCCACACTTGAACAAATACAAATAACAGACTATCAAAGTGTAAAATTGATCCTATAAGATCGAGATACACACAATCACGCCGAAAACAATCTAAAGGTGTAAAACTTTAAGCGCAAATACAAATATCTAAGCTAAAAAAATAAGCAAGACTTAGATTCAAGGGATTTTGAAATTCTGGAGAAAGTAAGTGATTTGATCTTCAATGATGCTCCAAAACTTAGACACAAATGTTTAGATTTGAGTATATATACTTCTCTCTAGCGATCTAGCCGTTTGGTTTGAAATTCAAACCATTTTCCCTTTTTTCTTGTCTTTTAGTCGCGCCAGCTGTTGATAGTTTTATCGCGTCCGTACCACGTGATCGCTTCAGCGTGTCCGTACTGTTTGTCTTCTAGCTGCTAGTCACTCTAATCTCCAGATCATTAATCCCACTAACATCTTCAAGTTTTCTTCAAATCTTCAAAATTTTGTTTTGACTTGATCATTCTTCCAATCCGCCTGCTTGATTACTTCAGCTGTAAATCTGACTTTTGCCTTCTAAAATTGCTGCCTTTGGCATCAAATAATATTTGTTCGAGATTCTGAACTCTTCATGTGCCTAAGGCTTGTGGTATCTTCCTACATTAGTGTCACTAATGAAGCTTTGTTTTTTTTAATAGACTTCAATGCTGAACCTTTCTAGTGTTAAAGACTTCACTGCACACTAAGTAGACATATTAGCTCACATACTTGGGTTTATTTTGTTATCATCAAATACAATAGGGTTCAACAATCTCCCCCTTTTTTATGATGACAAAATTGACCCTGAATTGAGGTACACACTTTGACATAGGGAAATAAATTATCAAAGTAAAGCTTCCCCTGTCTTTATGCCATCTATATACAGAGTAATCAGAGCAATGGAAACCAAATCTTGTAGAAGTACTATATATCAAGTCTAGAATAGTTTAAAGAATACTGAAAGCATAAGTAGACCAAGAACTAGAAATTTCTAGAAAATCCCATTGATGGCATAATCATATATACAGTTAATTCAGCCAAATAAAGAGGGGTTTTTGAAAGATTTACCAAAGAAGTTTTTAAACTCCCCTAAGTTAGTCAATTCATCTTCCCTATCGACCCCGTCCAAGCATGCTACAAAGTTACCTTTATGCATGCTGGCTTTTCAAATGCTGCACACACTAGATAAAACGTTAAACTTCACAGCATATAAACTATATAAACTAGATATAATCAATAAGCTCAATTCACAATTCTTCTTCCCCTTTTTGTCATAAGCAAAAAAGGTTTTTTTAAAAAAATTCCTGCACATAATTTGTTAGAGAAGAAATCTGTATATAAACTCAATAAGAATAGATCATTAAGCATAAGATAGATAAGAGACATCCACATGCCTCAAAGCAAATATCCAGAATATCCAAGGTGCTCAGCAGGTGCCAAAATACAAACCAAATTCAAAATAAATTATAGTTTAAAATGCATATTAGATGCATGAAATGTTCAGAATGCATAATGAGAATGATTGATGCAACTAATGCATTCTAATTCTCATCTCCTTCAACTTCTTCCTCAGAGCTGCTTGAGGGAATGATGATTTTGGGAGTTGACCTGCTGCGATGACTCTGATTTTGATTTGCAGCTAGAGGGACTTGGAGTGGTGACTGCCTCAGCTTTTTTAGCTACCCTTGACCTCGTCACTCTGCCAGTTCTTGCCATTTTGTTGGATGCTATGGCTTTTTTCTTCACACCTCCTTTGCGAATTGCCTTCTTAGGAGTGATTTGAACATCTTTTTAGATTTCCATAGCCAGTTCCTCGTTTTCCTGTTTTTTGCTCGGATCTTTAGCAGATAATTCTTCTGTCATCATTGCATCAATGTCACTAGTGGTTCCCTTAATAATCTCATCAGCTTCCTTCTACTTTGCAGCTTCTTCTTCCAGCTGGTCAGTATTGGTGGCTTCAGTCTCTTTTGCTTGGTTCTCTTCTTCATTCTTTTCTTTTGCCACTGCTTCATCACCTTTCTTGGATTTCTTCCCTGAGGATGAGTTGTCTGCAGTTGACTTGTGATCATCATCTCTTTCTTCATCTGAGCTATCAGAAGGAATAATAGGTTGCTTATTCTTTTTTGCGGTCTTCTCAGTCTCAACAGTGTCACTGACTTCTTTGCTCTTCTTCTCCTTTTCACCATTTTTCTTCTGCTGCTTGTTCTCTTTTATAGCTTCTTCTGCCTTTTCCAATACTTCTACTTCTGCTACTGGTTTGAACCCATAAGCCTTCATTTGAGCATCCTATCTTTCTTTGGAGTCTTTACTGAACTTTTCCAGATCTTCATCTCTTTTCTTAAAGGCTTCCAATTTTTCTTCAATATTGAACTCTCAAACCTGTCTGTTCATGTAACCATTCTCTAGTTCTTTGTAACACATCTCCAGCTGTTCATGATTAGACATAATTAGATTCATGTCTTTAATGAACTTCACACATAGTATTTTAGTGTTACCAACCAAGGTTCCCATCAATCCACTTAGCTTATTGATTCCTTGAGTCAAACCTGTAATGTCAGCTCTCATTGCTTCTGCTAATCCGTTCATTTTATCCATCATAGCATCTTCTCCTTTCTTGACTTTAGTTGCAACATTTTGGGCAATGGCTTCCATTAATTGCTATTCCTTGATAGTGTTCTTAATGAACCTATCAGTAGTCTCTTTGGAGAACTTGACACAGTCTTCAACTAAGTCTTTCTCATAAGGCTTGAAGTCCTTAGCACTTAGATACTGCTTCATATATCCTGTAATGATGTGGCCAAAGCCACAAATCATCTTCTTCTTCTAGTTGGCCATTTCCTTCATGCCTTTAATGAGAATTCCAACTAGATTAACTCTTTGACAGTTATAGATCTTCCACAGCAGCCAGACATCATGATTACTCACATATCCTACTAATCGGACCAAAATTATGTATCTTTTTATGGTAATTTTCCTATGCTTTTAGGGTATTTATGATTGATTATGCCTTATATTTGGTATATTTGTGTTTATAGGTGTTAAAGTGCAGAAAAGTGCAAAATCACCATTTTTGTACCTTTTTGGAGCCTTTTTTCGATGATTATTTACACAAATATTTTCCAAGGACAATTTGGATGAAGAATGGAGCCAATATGTTTGTGATTGAAGAGCTTGAAGAGTCAATTTTATCATCATAAGATTGATTTTCAAGAGTTTGAAGCAAAGGAGTAAAGTTGAACTTCAAGGCAAGAAAACATGTCAAGATGTGTCAAAGCACTGGAGTACATGGGTCACAAGGCAAACCACATGGGACGCCAAGCATAGCACATGAGCGCCCAACACTAGTCGAGACATGCCACCAGCAAGCACATGGGCGCTGGCGACATGGGGGCTGAGAGCAACGCCCTGGGCGCACAGGCCATCCACATGGGCGCCCAGGGGGAGTCGGGGGTCATGCCAAGAGCGTGCCACCCAGCCATCATGCGTGTCTTCACCTTGAAGCCTCTTCACTTGTTTCTAGATTTGGTGACCTTTCTGTATTTTGGCCATAACTTTTGATCCAGAGATTCGTTTGAGGCGTATGAGTAGCCATTGGAAAGCTAACTCCAAGATCTACAACTTTTGTGTTTTTGTCAAAGCCCAGTTTTGCCGTTTTCGTGGACGAAAATTCCCCTGAAGTCAGCGGACAGAAACTGTCCTGGGCTTTTTATGCGGGATTGATCCAATTAAGCCCAAATTATTATTTGGACTAGCTTGAAGACTTGGAGAGTAGCCCAGCACGTCCTTAGGGTTTATTTAGCTCTAAATTAACCCTAAGCCACCCTCTATAAATACCCTCTTAAGTCTAAAACCCTAGTCAACTTTTGGGAGAGAAACCTAGTATATCATACATCTTTTCTCTAGGTTTTTGCGCCGTTAAGGAGAGGAGGAGGCAGCCGGCCTCCAAGTATTGTAAGTCTCTCATGGATTGCTTGCAATCCATGAGTAGCTAAACTTTTATACTTCTTTTCCTTAGGTACTTTTGATCAATGAATTATTGGTGAGACTTTTGTTCTTAATAATTTGAGTTTTCTCTGTTTAAATACGTTTCTTATCTCTATGTTTCATCTTATGTGTTCATACTTTGATTGATTTGGTGTACAACATATCTTGAGATTTATGAATGCTATAGTTAGATTCAAGTAGCTTGAGTTAAGCTAAAGTTGGTCCAAGTAACAATTGAATGCTAGGAGTCCTTGGTTCAATGGGATATCAAGCCTTGTCGAAATCTTTAGGCCGAGATGGAAATTGATGTAGGCAAGTTTGGTATTGATTTATCATGCATGTGGAAAAGTAAATCCTAATGATTGTCCTATGATTCTTCACAGGGTGAATGTTTGATTAGGAACAATAGAGATTAATCGTCAGCGAGATGCGGGTTAATTCTTCTTAGCATGTTGGAGGGTCGAGTATTCCTCTCCTATACCAATTATTTGAATGGAGTTGTTCAAGATATTAAGAGGATTACTTTGTTTCAATGAAAGTTGATGTCTACGTCTTAGGCTATATACCAATTTGGAGTGATTTATGATTCTTAATTGATTGCAATCTAAGCCAAATTTATGTTTAGTGTCCATGATCCATGATTCACTTGATCAAAGTAGTTGCCTAAAGGAGAAGAAGTATGTTTTTACTCATTGTTTTTCTCAAACTCTCTTTTTAAATCTTTAGTTTAGATTTCTTTTAATTGTTTTCTAGTTTAATTAATCTATTTTGAAAAACCCAAAAATATCTTTTCTAGGTTAGATTTTCTTCTTCTGTAAGATTTAACTTTGATTCGTACCTTCCCTGTGGATTCAACCCCTACTTGCCCTAGCTAAGTAGTTTTATCTATTTGTTATTGGTTTGTGGGGAATTTATCTTGTGATTTGATCAACGACCGATCACTATTTTGGCGCCGTTGCCGGGGAAGGTTTTTGAATCGAAGGTGAATTATTACTTGAGAATTTCTTACCTTTATATTTATTTTTTATTTATTTTTATTTTTCGTTATTTTTCTTTTCAATTTTTAGTTTAGTTAATTTTCCTTTACTTTTTATTTTCCAAGTTACTTGTTATTGTTGGATTCTTTGTTTAAATTCTTTCTAGGTGTTGCATGCCAAATACAAGGAGTAGTGGTACTAAGGACTTAGAATTCGATTCTGAGCCTGAAAGTACACTCTTTGCACTAAGGAAGGAGAATTTGTTTCGAGAGCAAGGAGGAGATTCGTCAACACCAAGTTCTCAAGCTAGCTCTCCACGTTCCACCACTTCTTCATCAAGTTTGGAATCACAACCCCCAAGAGAAAACATAGCCGAAGAAAACGACAACAATAGGACTTTGAGGGAACTTGCTGCCCCAAATGTGACTACACAGCGCTTAGCAATTCAATACCCAACCAATGAAGAAAATTTTGAGATCAAGTGTGGATTTCATGGTATGCCTGGAGAAGATCCACATCGACATCTTACAGATTTTCAAATTGTTTGTTCATCCATGAAGATGCAAGGTATCTCTGAGAAGCAATTTAAACTTAGAACTTTTCCTTTTACCCTTATGGATTGTGCAAAGGATTGGTTGTACTACATGCCTAGTGGTTCAATCACTTCTTGGACGAGCCTTAAGAAACTGTTTTTGGAAAAATTCTTTCCTGTTCATAAAGCCTCAAGCATTCGAAAGGAGATAAGTGGAATTAAGCAATCCCAAGGCGAGACTATGTACGAGTTTTGGGAACGTTTCAAGAGGTTGTGCTCAAGTTGTCCAAATCATCAAATTCCTCAACAATTGCTTATTCAGTATTTCTATGAAGGTTTACTTCCATTTATAGATCTTCCATAGATTCTGCTAGTGGAGGGGCTTTCATCGACAAGACTCCCACCAATGCTTGGACTTTGATCGAGAACATGGCCGCCAACACACAACAATTTGGTACTCGCGAGAATTGTGCACAAAGAGATGGAAACATTAGAAGAATCAATGAAGTCTTAACCCATTCCTCTACATTGGAGCAACGAATTGAAGAAGCAAATCAACAAATTGCTTTGCTCACTGATTTGGTCAAATCGAACTTATCAAGTGTGTCAAAGGTTTCTGGGATTTGTTCATTAGGACATCACACGGACAAGTGTCCAAAGTTGGTCGAAGATGATGTTGAAGAAGTCAATGCTTTAGGAATGCAAGAGGGTTTTCAAAGGAAGCAAGAGCCATTTCCAAGAAGCTACAATTCTTATGGGAACCAAGGTGCTTATCAAGCAAGGCCAAATTATCCAAGGCAATCTTGACACTATTATGAGGGAATACAACAAATGAGAGAGACTATGGAGATCATCAAGAAGCAATTAGGTCAATTGGCAAGTGATGTGAGTGAGCTCAAAGCACAAGGCCAAAACAAGATCCCATCTCAATCAAAAGTGCCCCCAAAGGAGAATGTGAATGCTATTACCTTGAGAAGTGGAAAGGAGTTGGACGAACCATATCCAACTAAGTCTACAATGGATGAAGGGACAAGCCAGAAAGAAGAAGAATTGCATGTGCTAACAAAGGAGATCAAGATTGAAGATGATGAACCCATTATTCTCGAATTTGTCAAGGATAATGGAGAAGCCAAGGAAACTTCTGTAGTCAAGTCCAAATTGGATTCAAAGAAGGAACCTTTTCCAACCAAGTCAAGGAAATCAATGAAAGAAGATGAAGATCAAGACATCTTGGATATTTTTCGAAAGGTCGAGGTCAACATCCCACTTCTTGATGCAATTCAACAAGTACCAAGGTATGCAAGACTTCTTAAGCAATTGTGTACAAACAAGAAAAGGTTGCAAGGTAAGTTGAATGTTGGAGCAACAGTTTCTGCTGTTTTGCAAAGACATTTACCTCCAAAATGCAAGGATCCTGGTATGTTTTCAATTACTTGTTCAATTGGAAATACTATCATTGATAATGCTATGCTTGACTTAGGAGCATCTTTAAGCGTTATGCCTTATTCTTTCTATCAAACTTTAAATGTTGGTCCTTTAAAACACACTGATGTTGTTCTTCAATTGGCCGATGGATCTTTGGTACATCCCAAAGGTGTGCTAGAGAACATTTTGATTAAAGTTCAACATTTAATTTTTCCTATTGAAATGGAAGGAGAAATTAGAAAGGATCAATGCCCTCTTTTGTTAGGAAGGCCTTTCCTAAGGACTTTTCACACCAAAATCGATGTTTTTGATGGCTCATTGACGATGGAGTTTGATTGTGATGTAATTCATCCCAAACTTTCATCAAATTTATCTTTGAAAACTAGTGATTTTGTTTGTGTAGTGGAAAAGTGGGTAAAGAAAGAGTTAGGTACAACATCTTCAACCATGACAAGTGAGCAACTGTCAAAGGGGAGGCAAAGGATTACAACTTTTCGACAACACAAAGATGAGAATTTTCACCTCGCTTGGGAGAGATTCAAGACACTTTGTGCCGATTTCCCTCAACATGGCATTTCAAAACAAGTTTTGATCGAGTGCTTTTATCAAGGGTTAGAAGTCGATGATCAACTTCTTGTGGATAGCATCAACAACATACCCTTGTTCGATAGGACTAGTGAAGACGCATATGAAGCATTGGAAGCATTGACTCAAGCAATTGCACCTCCAAGTTGGATCAAGAAGAAAAACAAAAGGAAGCTTGGAGAAAGAGGCAAAGTTTCCAACAACAAGCGTGAAGATGTCAACACGGAATTGAAGGAAGCTCGAGAGAAGTCACTCAAAATTGATGGAGCTATAGTTGAACTTTTCAAAGCCATGAGTGACACTCTCAACATCACCGTGGAACTTTTGAAGGAGCACACTTAACGTTCCTTCAACAATGGAGAATAGTCCACGAGGATGTCTAACCAAAGACATTAAATGAAGGCGCTAATTGGGAGGCAACCCAATACACTAACATCTATCTTTTTCTTTTGAATTTTCTTTTTCTTAGTTATAAGTCATTATGCATTTTCAACTCAAGGGAATCGATCGAGCAATGGAGACAAGGAAAGGAAGCACACATGAAGAGCAAATGGAGCTTATACTTTGCATAAATAGAGAAGCTTTCTTGAACTCTAATCTTATTTAGTTTCCTATGTTTGATTGATGATTGAAGCATATCAATTAATTTTCTTGAATTGAATGTTTTTCCATGCATATTATCATTGTATAATTATCTCATGCATCTCATACATATAGACTCTTAAGTGATAAGGAAATAAGGTAAATCTTTTGATGGTTATCAAGTGGAATTTTTGGTGAAAATCAAGTGCTTTTGGATTGAAGAAATTTGGGAAATTTATAAGGTTTTTGGATGCTAATTGAGTTGAAGTTGGAATTGAGTTTGGTGGTGAAAATTGGAAGTTGGAAGCAAAAAAGGGACCAAGCCCGACTCCAGCTGGGGCCCCATGCCGTAAGCCTGGGCACCCAGCTGGAAAGCCACAGCACCCAGCCGCAAGGGCTCGTGTTGGAGGCTGAAGCTGGCTGTGCGCCCAGGCGCTTTGCCTGCGCACCCAGCCGGTTGGCCTGGGCACCCATGTGCCCTGGGTTGTGCGCGGACAATGCCTAGCACCCATGCCTATGCCGATGTCACCCAACTCACTACACCCATCACCCATCTCAAGCACTATAAATACCACCCAACACCCACCTTCATCCAAAACCCACTTAATTTTCTTTTCTCTTGCCTACATTCACATATTCATTCAATTTAATCTTCAAATTTCACTACTTCATCACTTACAAATAATTTCTTTCATCTTTTTATCACCTTAAACACTTACCCATTTGATTATTCAACACTTTTTCCATCAAATCCATCAATTTTTCAAATTATCAAGTTTTGGGAAAGTGGTTGTTTTCTTTGGATTCTTGTTTGGAGTGATTAGAAAGGAGATAAGAGATAGTTTGGAAGTTGATTGGAGCATTTTAGAGCATTAGGGAGTGCTACATTGTTTTTTTTTTGAAAGATTTTACAAGGAACTCTACAAGGTAACTTAGTGCCCACTAAGTGTTCGAGAAAATGTCAAGAAGAGTGAGAGCAAGAGCATCAACATCTCAAGCCGCACCTATTGAGGAGGAAACCACCATACAACCTTACCTTAGTGTGCCGCCACCCATATTTGTTGATATTGAATGTCAAGAGTGGTATGAAGCAAAGTATGACAACTCTTTCATTATAGAAAAAGTGCTTCCAACCAATATTGATCAAGAACTTGGAGTTAGTCCATTATTTGTCAATAGAGGTTGGGGATCACTTCTTCAAGTAGATGGATACTACTATCCCAATTTGTTGAAACAAGTCTATGCCAACATGGACAAGGGGCGTGATGGTTATTCCTACACCATCAATACAATGGTCAAAGGTAAGTACATTGTAGTTGATGAGGAATATCTATGTCGTTTACTTGATTTGAACAATGCGGGTAGTATGTTCTATTTTACTTATGTTAATGGAGAGCAAAGGACCGCCACCGAGAGTACATGGAAAAGGGATGGTGCTTTAAGGAGGTTTAACATTCCTCTTGGTATGGATAACCAAGGGAGTAGAGAGGTAAGAGTCAAATACATGGAACCAAGGGATAGACTTGTGTGTTACTTATTGCATCATAACGTCATTCCTAGAAGTAGTAACAAGCATAAGCTTCGCATTGAAGACTTCTATGTTGTAGACAAGCTTTGCCATGGATTAGGACATTGTAATGGAATACCAATGGCTAGGTTGTTACTCTCAAGGATATGGGAAGTAGTTCATTCTTCACATGAAGATAAGGCATTTGTTTTTCCATTGTTGATTAGCAAAATTTTGGTCAATGAAGGAGTTGAAGTCGATGGTGAGTATTGCTTCAACAATGAAGACAATGTCATTGATGTGAATTGTCTAAGTCATTTGGGTTTAAGGAGGAGAGTTGTTGCCAATGAGGTACATTGGTACAATGTGCAAAGAAGGACTTATGCTCAAGAAGTTGAACAATCACAAGGGACAAGACAACCATCCTTGGAAGTTGATGAAGAAAATTTCCAAGAACTTCCTATGAGAGAATTTCAACAACTTATGGTTCGAGAGATGAGACAACATAGCAGTGAGATGAGAGCTTACATGGAGAGAATGGAAGACACATTACGTGATTCCATGGGTCAAAGGAGACCAAGGATAGGCCATTAATTCTTATCCTTAGGATGTCATATGTTATGAACTCTTTTATGTTTTGCATTTTTATCATGACATTGCATGCATTTTTATTTGTATTTGTATTTGTTCTATTTGGATCTTACGTAAGACTTATGTGTTTGAATGCTATGATTGATACTATGTTCAGATTAATTTGCTCAAGATTGGATGCATACTTTCTAAGTGAATTAATTCTTGCATGTGCTCAATTAATTGGATTACCCCATTTATTTATTGCTAGTTGTAAGTTTGCTTGATTTATTAAATTGTGTCGACAGTCACTCACTTTTTAGATCGAGTCTTACTTGTGCACTTCATTTTTCCAAAAGTTTCGAAAACAACATGTTTTGAAATTTTTTTCAAAATACTAGCACAACACACATTGAGGACAATGTGTCTTTTAAGTGTGGGGGGAAGAATTAGTCTATTTTCAAGATCCTATTTTTATTTTCTATCTTATTAATTAGAGATAAATTTTTCAAAATTTTTGAAGAAAGAAAATTAAAAATTGTTTTGTATCTCTATTAGATTTTGATTTAATTTCCATGAGTATAGTCTTTTATAATATTAATTAGTTCGAATACATTGAAAATATTTTTCAAATTTTCTTATGTATAATTTCATTCTTTGATTAAGAAGTGTAATTAATAATGTTTTTCATACCCAAAAATGGTTTGATAAGTGCATTACTTCTAGAACTTGTGTTGATTCTTGTGTACATTTATAAAAGTATGTCATGGATATGTCAAAGACTAAGTATGGGGGTATGAAGGGTAGCTTAAATCTTTTAAAAGAAGTGTTTTCATGTTAAGAGGAGAAGAGATATTTTCTTGCTCAAAAAATTAAAAAAAAATAATAAAAAAAATATATTAATTAATCCATTGTTGTCACTCTTTTCTTTAACAAAAGGAGTTAGTAACCCTTGGAAAGAGGATAAGAGGCATGGAAAGCGGAAATATTGTCCCTCTTGTAAAAATGAGTGTTAGTAACCTCAAATAAAGGGAGCTAGTAGCCCCAATTCATGGACACTTCTAAGGTTAGTAACCTTGCTTAGAAATTTTGGGCTATTTCTTTTAAAACCCATCTTAATTTTTGAATAATATCCACGATATTACTTTCTCTTTGGAAATTGATGAAAATGCAAGCTTATGGTAAGTTTTCCTTGTCAAATTCATCTAAGGTATGTTGATCTTAGAACTTACATTATTGATTGGAGTGATTTTGTGCATAGTTGATTTGAAACTTATGGTCTTTGTATTTTCACTAACTTATATTGCATTTGACTAGAAAATGTAGATTAAATTCTTAATTTATTAGGAGTACTTTGTTTTCTAAAGTTTGATGTCTCTAGTTAATGTTACATAATGTTTGTGGGTATCGTTCTAGTTAAGTAAACCCTCAGGAGACTAAAACTCCTCCTTTATAGACGTATAGAGGTTTAAAGGCTTGTGTCACATGCTAAGTGCCACCGTACACCTACGAAAGTGGAATCAATATGTTGTTTAGTTTAGGACTAACATTTTTTGTTTTCTTAGGATTAAGTTTGCTAGGGACTAGCAAAGCTTAAGTGTGGGGGAAATATGATCGGACCAAAATTATGCATCTTTTTATGGTCATTTTCCTATGCTTTTAGGGTATTTATGCTTGATTATGCCTTATATTTGGTATATTTGTGTTTATAGGTGTTAAAGTGAAGAAAAGCGCAAAATCACCATTTTTGTACCTTTTTGGAGCCTTTTTGGATGATTATTTACACAAATATTTTCCAAGGACAATTTGGATGAAGAATGGAGCCAATATGTTCGTGATTGAAGAGCTTGAAGAGTCAATTTTATCATCATAAGATTGATTTTCAAGAGTTTGAAGCAAAGGAGTAAAGTTGAATTTCAAGGCAAGAAAACATGTCAAGATGTGTCAAAGCACTGGAGTACATGGGTCGCGAGGCAAACCACATGGGGCGCCAAGCATAGCACATGGGCGCCCAGCGCTAGTCGAGACATGCCACCAGCAAGCACATGGGCGCTGGCGACATGGGGGCTAAGAGCAACGCCCTGGGCGCACAGGCCATCCACATGGGCGCCCAGGGGGAGTCGGGGGTCATGCCAAGCGCGCGCCACCCAGCCATCATGCGTATCTTCACCTTGAAGCCTCTTCACTTGTTTCCAGATTTGGCGAGCTTTCTGTATTTTGGCCATAACTTTTGATCCAGAGCTCCGTTTGAGGCTTATGAATAGCCGTTTGAAAGCTAACTCCAAGATCTACAACTTTTGTGTTTTGGTCGAAGCCCAGTTTTGCCGTTTTCGTGGACGAAAATGCCCCTGAAGTCAGCAGACACAAACTGTCCTGGGTCTTTTATGCGGGATTGATCCAATTAAGCCTAAATTATTATTTGCACTAGCTTGAAGACTTGGAGAGTAGCCCAGCACATCCTTAGGGTTTATTTAGCTCTAAATTAACCCTAAGCCACCCTCTATAAATACCCTCTTAAGTCTAAAACCCTAGTCAACTTTTGGGAGAGAAACCTAGCATATCATACATCTTTTCTCTAGGTTTTTGCGCCGTCAAGGAGAGGAGGAGGCAGCCGGCCTCCAAGTATTGTAAGTCTCTCATGGATTGCTTGCAATCCATGAGTAGCTAAACTTTTATACTTCTTTTCCTTAGTTACTTTTGATCAATGAATTATTGGTGAGACTTTTGTTCTTAATAATTTGAGTTTTTTCTATTTAAATACGTTTCTTATCTCTCTGCTTCATCTTATGTGTTCATACTTTAAATGATTTGGTGTACAACATATCTTGAGATTTATGAATGCTATAGTTAGATTCAAGTAGCTTGAGTCAAGCTAAAGTTGGTCCAAGTAACAATTAAATGCTAGGAGTCCTAGGTTCAATGGGATATCAAGCCTTGTCGAAATCTTTAGGCCGAGATGGAAATTGATGTAGGCAAGTTTGGTATTGATTTATCATGCATGTGGAAAAGTAAATCTTAATGATTGTCCTATGATTCTTCACAGGGTGAATGTTTGATTAGGAACAATAGAGATTAATCGTCAGCGAGATGCGGCTTAATTCTTCTTAGCATGTTGGAGGGTCGAGTATTCCTCTCCTATACCAATTATTTGAATGGAGTTGTTTAAGATATTAAGAGGATTACTTTGTTTCAATGAAAGTTGATGTCTACCTCTTAGGCTATATACCGATTTGGAGTGATTTATGATTCTTAATTGATTGCAATCTAAGCCAAATTTATGTTTAGTGTCCATGATCCATGATTCACTTGATCAAACTAGTTGCCTAAAGGAGAAGAAGTATGTTTTTACTCATTTTTTTTTCTCAAACTCTCTTTTTAAATCTTTAGTTTAGATTTCTTTTAATTGTTTTCTAGTTTAATTAATCTATTTTGAAAAACCCAAAAATATCTTTTCTAGTTTAGATTTTCTTCTGTATGATTTAACTTTGATTCGTACCTTCCCTATGGATTCGACCCTTACTTGCCCTAGCTAAGTAGTTTTATCTATTTGTTATTGGTTTGTGGGGAAATTATCTTGTGATTTGATCAACGACCGGTCACCTACACTACTCTTCTTGTATCTAATAGTGCATCCAATGAACTGATATATAATTTTCACATAGCTATTTCTGATAAATCTAGCCCCTAAGTTTTCAAGCAAGTCCTCATCATTACTAGATATTTGCCTCCAAGAGGCATTCTTATCAAATGATTCATCAAAGTCTTCACCTTTGTAATCAATATTCAAGTACTTTCCCATGGACTTGGGTGTAAGTGGCCAAAGCCACAGATCATCTTCTTCTTCTTGTTGGCCATTTCCTTCATGCCTTTAATAAGGATTCCAGCTAGATTAACTCTTTAACAGTTATAGATCTTCGACAGCAGCCAGACATCATAATTACTCACATATCCTACACTGCTCTTCTTGTATCTAATAGTGCATCCAATGAACCGATGTATCATTTTCACATAGCTATTTCTGATAAATCTAGCCCCTGAGTTTTCTGGCAAGTCCTCATCATTACCAGAGATTTGCCTCCAAGCGGCATTCTTATCAAATGATTCATCAAAGTCTTCTTCACCTTTGTAATTAATATTCAAGTACTTTCCCAAGGACTTGGGTGTAATGACCATTTCATTATCATTAACACAAACCACAATATTCTTATCAAGAAACTTAGCCCTAGCATCATCAGATTTAATTGCTCCATGAGATTTAGCAACACCAACATAAAATTCCTTAACCAAGGAAGGACTAAGCAAGGTATACTCATAGTTAGCAATACCCAGCATATTCATCATCTCAAAATTATGCTCTATTCCACCATAAGTATCATCTCCTAGAAAAGTTTCCCAATCTATCAACTTAGCAGCTATAATCTGAAATTCTGTAATTTCATCGTACCTTTTGCTTAAAGCAA
Source organism: Corchorus capsularis (assembly GCA_001974805.1). Classification (NCBI taxonomy): domain Eukaryota; kingdom Viridiplantae; phylum Streptophyta; class Magnoliopsida; order Malvales; family Malvaceae; genus Corchorus; species Corchorus capsularis. The sequence continues at coordinate 19,385 of AWWV01015062.1, forward strand.
CAGTCTTTAGTCGATCCATAATTTTGCTAGCTAAAGGGAGCTTTGGAAATACAAATTTTGCACCATCAAAGCTTCCTTTCTTCTCAGAACTGGTTTTTACTCGCTTCATCGGAACTGTAGTTTCTTCTTCTTCATCAATGGCATCAAGCTCAGAGAGTTTTCTCTTTGCTCTTGATGTTTCTCCTTTCGCCATTTTTCTCAATAGATGAGTAAAAGAGATGATTTGAGTATGAATGGATGAATGATATAAACCAGAGTTTTTGAAGGGTTGAGAGAGAATAAGAACAGGTTAGGGTTTGAGAGGAAATTAAATAGAGGAGGAGAGAGTAAATATTAGAAGATTTTTCGAAAAAAGAAAGATTTTTTGGGAAGAGGAAGGAGTAAGTGAATCTTTTTGGATTTTGAAGTGACCTTAACCAATAAGGATAAAACAAACTTTTGAAATTCAAAAAGTGTACTGACATGAAAAGGACGTGTCAAGCACGGAAAGCGAGAAACTGAAAAAGCGTGTCAGAGGCAAGAAATCCAACACGTTTTCGTGTATGTGTATGCATGTATGTATGTGCATGTTAAAAACAGTAAAGAAACAATGAATGAAGCAATTAATTAAATGTTACTAGAATCTATCATGCCAAGCTCATGCCTAATTCTGCTAAAATGCTCATCACAGAGGGGTTTAGTAAAGATGTAAGCAAGTTGTTTAAGAGTACTAACGAACTCAATTTTGATGTCGCCTCTTTGCACATGAGCACGGATGAAGTGATGTCGAATCTCAATATGCTTGGTTCATGAATGACGTACAGGATTCTTTGTGATATTGATCGCACTAGTGTTGTCACAGTAAAATGGCACCTCCATAATGGTAATTCCAAAATCTCGAAGTTGATGCATAATTCATATCAGTTGGGCACAACGACTTCCAACAGCTATGTATTCAGCTTCAGCAGTTGATAATGCTATTGAATTTTGCTTTTTGCTCGACCATGATACCAACATTTGTCCAAGAAATTGACAAGTGCCACTAGTGCTCTTTCTGTCTGCCTTACTTGCAAGAAAATCAGCATCAGAATATCCTGCAAGATCTAACAAGGACCCTTTAGGATACCATAGGCCTAAGCCAGTGGTTCCATGAACATACCTAAGAATTCTCTTTACAGCAACAAGGTGAGATTCCTTTGGACAAGATTGAAAACGAGCACAGAGACAAACACTAAAGAGTATATAAGGCTGATACGAATCTAGTTGCAATCGGTTCAAATCAACCTTTGAGACCCGCCAAAGATCAACTTGAACCACCAAACTTCTAGACTTATATGTCGACAATCTTCACTAAGTAAGTCATTCTTCGTTCGTCTGCCTTAGACCCTCAATTCGACCTGCAATTGAACACCTAAGATCACAAGATTCACAAACAATTAAACAATCACAACCTAATTGTTTGCTAGGACTCTACAAGATTGAAGAACCCTAAGTTTGCTCAAACTAGAACAATGAAGCTAAGATAATCAATTTGGGTGTAAAAACCTCAACTTTATTAATCAACTCAACTTATGTTTTCAAGAGATAAGAGAGCCCTTATATAGGGGAAGGGTTGGCGCATAACATACCAACTCCTAATCCTATAAGGGCGGCATACATAGTTTATTATAGAAACTATCCTAAAATACAACCAATAGGAAAATAGATGAGGATTGGACTTTAATTAAACAAAGCCCAACCCTAATCAAGGTCCAAACTAAATAATTAACTAAACGAAGATAGAATAAAGGCCCAATTGGCTAAAATACACAATGATAAAACCTAAGGACCATCGATAGAAATCATGGTGCACACCATGGAATCGCATGGAATATTCCTTGCTATGTGATCTTCAAATCGGCCCAATGGATCTTCAATGGTCTTCAATTCTTCAAGATGAGATCTTACAAAGCCCACTAAAGCATCCTTAAACCTTTTAGCCCGTGCCCTTGTCATTGGTCCGGATGGCATGGCTAAAGGATCATGTGGCCGGTTGAGCTTAGGCAAGGTCGGGTCATGTGGCCGGGCATGCGATGGTGATGGCCAGTCATGCGATGGTGATGGCCGGGCATGTGGCCGGTCAACTGCTTGGCCATGTGCGATTGGACCATGGCTTGGAATGTCATATGCGATCTCCTCTCCTCCATGTTCCTCCAAGCTTCCTTTCAAACCGGGATCAACCATGACATCTTCCAAAGACTCCGAGCGATCTTCAAGTTTATCTGAGCAATGGTCTCCGTTAGCTCCATTGTGCTTTTCTAAGCCATGATAAGCCCTTGGCACATCATTCCCTTTCCTTTGAAAAGGATTTGTCCTCAAATCTGCATCAATATCAAACAAAGATAAGTCTGAAACATTAAAAGTAGCACTTATATTGCCATATTCACTTGGAAGATCTAGCTTGTACGCATTGTTGTTGATCCTCTCCAAGACTTGGAATGGACCATCTCCATGAGGTATGATCTTAGACTTTCTCTTTTCAGGGAACCTTTCTTTCCTTAGATGCAACCAAACCCAATCCCCGGGTTCAAAGATGATCTTTTTGCGCCCCTTGTTAGCAACCTTCAAGTAGTGTTGTGTTTTCTTCTCAATTTGAGCTCGAACCCTAGCATGAATTTCCCTAACATAATCAGCCTTCCTTTGTCCATCCATGTCAACTTGCACACTCAAAGGTAAACTCAACAAATCCAATGGGGTTAAAGGATTAAAGCCATACACAGTTTCAAAAGGTGAATGTCTAGTAGTGTTATGTATGCTTCTATTGTATGCAAATTCAACATGAGGTAGACAATCCTCCCAAGTTCTTAAGTTCTTTTTAATTAATGCCCTAAGTAAGGTAGACAAAGTCCTATTAACTACTTCTGTTTGACCATCGGTTTGAGGATGACAAGTAGTTGAAAATAACAACATAGTACCTAACTTAGCCCATAAAGTTCTCCAAACGTGACTTAAGAACTTAGCATCTTTATCACTCACAATCGTCCTAGGCATTCCATGTAGTCTAACAATTTCTTTAAAGAACAAATTAGCTACATTAATGGCATCATCCGTTTTAGTACATGCAATGAAGTGTGCCATCTTAGAAAACCTATCAACAACCACAAAGATAGAATCTTTACCTCTCCTAGAACGAGGTAAACGTAACACAAAGTCCATACTAACATGAGTCCATGGTTCATGAGGAATAGGCAAAGGAGTATACAATCCATGAGGTTTAGATGTTGATTTAGCTTGCAAACAGACAATGCAACTAGCAACATACTTCCCTACATCATGTCGCAGCTTAGGCCAAAAGAAGTGTTCATGCAATATGTCATATGTTCTATCAACTCCAAAGTGACCCATTAAACCCCCTTCATGCGGTTCCCTCATGAGTAAGATGTGCAAAGAACAAGAAGGCACACACAATCTAGATTCCTTAAACAAAAATCCATCATGCTTATAATACTTTCCAAATCCAGAATTTTCACATGCTTTAAAGATTTCACCAAAATAAACATCACTAGCATACTTAAAAAAAATCCATCATGCTTATAATACTTTCCAATTCCTTAATATACTCAAAACAAAGAAACTTAGAATCAAGCATGGAAAGTAAGACATACCTCCATGATAAAGCATCGGCTACAACATTCTCCTTACCTTGCTTGTATCGCACAACATAAGGAAAAGACTCAATGAACTCGCTCCACTTAGCATGTCTGTTGTTCAACTTTTGTTGGCCTCTTAAATACTTCAAGCTCTCATGATCCGTATGAATCACAAATTCCTTATGCCATAGGTAGTGTTGCCAAGTGATCGAGCTCAAATTATGCATGTTTTTATAGCTATTTTTCTATACCTTTTGCTATTTTTATATGTGTTTTTACCCTATTTTGTTAGTATTTGTGTTTTTAGGTCTTGAAGACAAGAAAAGTGAACACTTATTGTTTTTCACTCTTTTTGGAGCTATTTTGGAGACTTTTTACTCAACTATGGATTTAGTTATTTGGAATGAAGATTTAAGGATGCGAAGTTCGTGATTGAAGATGTTTTGAAGATTTGAAGAGAATTGAAGAATTAATTCAAGAAGTAAGAAATTGAAGATTTGGAGCTTTATTGCAAAGAATTGAAGCCAAGCCCAGAAGAAGCCCTGAAGTTGAGGATTTTTGGATTATTTATATGGGAATATACTCAGCCCATATAAACCTATAATTGGAGTTTAAATCCCAATTAATACGCCTAATATCCAAAAGAATATCCAAATCACGCAATAATCCCGCAGATTTGCGATATAAGCCCGGTTTCAGCGCAGTCTTCGTAGAAAGGCCATAACTTTCTGCTCAGATGTCCGTTTTAAATCCATCAGTAGCCACTGGAAAGCTAACTCCGAGCTCTACAACTTTCTTTTGAAGTGCAAAGCCCAGATCTGCCATCTTCAAGCCCGAAATTCAAGTCGAAGTTGCTGCACAATTCCAGAAAATTCCAGAAAATTCTAGAGTCCTCATCTAACTTGGAGTCTACTCTAGGATGACACCTAATCCAACTTGGAGACCAAGAAAAGCCTAAACCGTCCTACCCTATTCCTCCACTATAAATAGCCACCTCCTGTATAACAAATCACACATTACATACACATCATAGATTTAGATAATTCTCTTTTTCTACCTTTCTTTAGTTTTTAGGTTTTCTTTAGTTTTAGAAGAGGGAGAAGTCGACACCCTCTCTAGCCATAGAGGGGTGCGACGTCCCTAGGGTTTCAAAGGGGGAGAATCGTTCCTCCCTAACTCTGTAAGTATTCTTATACCTCTCATGGATTTTCCTAAATCCATGAGTAGCTAAATCCTTAATACTTCTGATCCTTTGGTGAATTCAATCAATTGATTATGGTGAGATTTCTATACTTATAATTTTGTGTTAAGTTCTTGATGATAGTAGTCAAAACCCTGTTATAATTTTATGATTCTGAATCTTATTTGAGTTATATGGCCACTAATGATGTAAGAGGAAGATCTATGGCTAGATCAGGCTTAGAATTAATCACTCAAGTTTGATTGTATGTAGCAAATTAGGTTTGTTTAATCGCTGCTTAATGGGTATTTGTCTACCGGAGGACGAGAAATTGCTCTTCGTATGGTTCTACTGGTAGGCATGTGTGTAAAATTAACTGTTCTTAATGCTTTGTTCTCAAGTGGTCTTTAAGCCCTAAGAAAGTAATCGATCACTGAAGGAATAATAGGGATAACTGCAGCTCTAATCGGCCTCTTATCTAAAATACATGTTGGGAAACCTATATCAGTTGTCAGTCAAGAATAAGATGCGAAAATTCACCTTTTAAATCAAGGATCCATAGTTAATTTGATTGAAGGATACCACTGGTGAAGAAGTATGCTTTTTAATTATTGTTTGCTTTATTAATTTGTTTTATAATTTGCTTTAGATTTAGATTTAGATTTAGATTTGCTTTGCTTTGATTTTTAGTTTAATTGTTTTCTTTATAATTGTTATTTACAATCCCCTGTTTTCTGTTTGATTTTTGGCAAAGATATTTCTATCTTTTTATTGTCATCACATAAACCTTGTCTGTGGGATTCGACCCCTACTTGCCCTAGCTATTCTACTTAGTTAATTATGGGGATTATTTTTATGGTCATAGACGACACGATCATAAATTTTGGCGCCGTTGCCGGGGAAGGGAATTGAATTGAGAAAAAGTAAAGAGAGATTAGATCCAAGAATTAGTTTTTGATTTTCCGTTTTTTCTAAAAAAAAAAATTATTTTTACGAAAAAAAAAAATTTTTAGGGTTTCCGATTTTTTAGAAAAAAAAAAAGTTTTCTTTTTCCGTTTTTCCTTTTAAAAATTTAAAAAAATAAAATTATTTTCTGTTTCTGCTTTTTATTTAAGAACTGTTACTGCTAATTTTTCTTTTTAGTTTTGTTTGATTTTTCTAGGAAACTGCATGTCAAAGACAAGAAGTAGTAGTACTGAAGGTTTAGAATTCAATTCTGAGCCTGAAAGAACACTATTTCAGAAAAAGAAGAAGACACAACGCCGATTACAAGAAGAGGAAGCATCCGATTCTAGTTCTCAACCAAGTTCTCCTAGATCTGCTGTTTCAACATCGTCAGAAGATATGGCTGAAGAAGAACAACCCAAAACTCTTAGAGAGTTAGCTGCACCAAACGTCAACACCAAACGCTTAGCCATTCAATCCAAATACAGCTGAAAACTTTGAAATTAAATCCGGATTTATTCAGATTTTACCCAAATTTCACGGTTTGCCTGGAGAAGATCCGGATTTATTCAGATTTTACCCAAATTTCACGGTTTGCCTGGAGAAGATCCTCACCGACATCTTACTGATTTCCAGATTGCCTGTGCATCTACAAGTATTCAAGGTATTCCTGAAGATCAATTCATGTTAAGAACCTTTCCGTTCACTCTTATGGACCGAGCAAAAGATTGGTTGTACCTCCTATCCACTGGTTCAATCACATCTTGGACGAGTCTTAAGAAGCTGTTCTTGGAAAAGTACTTTCCTGCACATAAAGCATCAAGCATAAGGAAGGAGATTTGCGGAATTAAGCAACGCCATGGAGAAACAATGCATGAGTATTGGGAACGTTTCAAGACACTTTGTACTACTACTTCAATGAACAGTTTGCAGAATCGTGCGAGCTGCCCCAATCACCAAATCAATGAACAGTTGCTGATCCAGTACTTCTACGAAGGATTACTACCGTTTGACAGATCTTCCATCGATTCTGCAAGTGGAGGTGCTTTCATAGACAATACTCCTGCCGAAGCTTGGTCTTTAGTGGAAAATATGGCTGCAAACACTCAACAATTTGGATCTCGAGAAGACTATTCAAGAGAAGGTCCTACAAGAAGAATTAATGAAGTTTCTACCTATTCCACCTCATTGGAGCAACAACTTCAATAAACAAATCAACAAATCGCTTTGCTCACTGATTTGTTCCAAGCGAATTTTTCAAGTGTGCCTAAGGTTTGTGCGACTTTTGAAGACAACAAACAAGGAGTCAATGCCGTGGGATTACAAGGAGCTTATCAAAGGAAGCCTGAACCTTATTGGAGACCTGAACAACCGGGTCAACAATATGGGAACCAAGGTAATTTTCAAGGAAGGCCAAATTTTCAAAGACCTAATTTTCAAACTTCACAAGCCATTGAGTTACAACAAATCAAGGAAGCTATGGAGATGATGAGAAAGCAAATAAGCCAATTAGCCAGTAATTTGAGTGATCTCAAGACACAAGGTCAACAAAGGATTCCATCACAATCAAAGGTACCTCCTAGAGAGAATGTCAGTGCAATTTCTTTAAGGAGTGGAAAAGAGTTACAAGACCCTTATCCAACCCATGCCGCACATCAACAAGAAGAAGGAGAGCCGAACTACACCAAGAAAGATTTACAAGAGCCTGCCGAAATCAAGATTGAAGATAAACCCAATAATAAAGGAGCTGCACCGATTGAAGATTTAAACAAGGAAGATGCCGTAATTCAACCCGAAGGTAAAGGTGTGTGCGATTCCAACAAGCCCAAAACCGATTCCAACCTAATTCCTTTTCAATCAAGATTGAAGAAGTCAAAGAATGAAGATGATGATCAAGATATTTTGGAGATATTTCGAAAAGTTGAGGCCAACATCCCACTTCTTGATGCCATTCAACAAATTCCGAATTATGCAAAGTTCCTTAAGCCACTTTGTACCAACAAGAAAAGATTACAAGGTAAAGTAAGCGCTGGAGCTAATGTCTCTGCTGTGCTTCAAAAGAGTTTACCTCCTAAGTGCAAAGATCCAGGTACGTTTTCTATTACTTGTTCTATTGGAAGGAGTATTATAGAGAATGCGATGCTTGATCTTGGTGCTTCTTTAAGCGTGATGCCTTATTCTTTCTACAAATCTTTAAATCTTGGTTCTTTGAAGAATACTGATGTTATTCTGCAATTAGCTGACAGATCTTTGGTTTATCCCAAAGGTGTTTTAGAGAATATCTTAATTAAAGTTGAACATCTGATTTTTCCTATCGACATATTGATCATGGATATGGAGTATTCGAAAAATCAATGTCCTCTTTTATTAGGAAGACCTTTCCTAAAGACTTCTCATACCAAGATTGATGTATTTAATGGTTCATTGACCATGGAATTTGATGGTGAAGTCATCCACCCTAGAATTTCATCTCAACACTACTAGAAAACAGGGTCTATTGCTACGGGCGGTTTCCGTAGCAATAAGTCTGAAACCTGTAGCTAAAATGAATCAGCTACGGAAATTGCCCGTAGCCGTGTCCCTTGCAAATACTGGCGTCGCAAATAATATATAGCTACGGAATTACTATGTTCGTAGCAAGTAGCTACGGACCAAACCCGTAGCTAATGTTCTAGAGACCGTAGCAGATATTTTGGACGGAAGTTAACGTTTCCGTCTACTTGGGCGTAGCAAGTCCGTAGCAAATCCGTAGCTAAATGTCAAAAGTCAACCTCAATATTTGAGTTGACTATCCGTAGCTATTGGTGGACATGTCTGTAGCAAAGCTTGTAGCAAAACTTCTTTTTTCATAAAATTTCATTTAATTACAAAAGAAATTACATTCATATTAATTACAAAAGAAATTACATTCATATGAGATATACGATAATTTAAATAAATAAAACAGAGAAATTGTCATTAAGATAATAACAAAATACATAGTAATTTACAAGAGTTTACATGTTCAACACATTTCCTACTAACTACATATATGTTCCGAGTACATAGTTCTACACAACTAATTTTCCTTACCAATTTCCCTATATGTTCTACTTGTAGCAATTTCCCTATATTTTCCTTATACATCATGTATGCT
>AWWV01015063.1:0-58410 GCA_001974805.1 Corchorus capsularis
TAGGCTTGGGAGGCTTCTCAGCGGCAACAGGGGCTTTAGGCTTTGGGTCATGGCGGGGTAGGACGCCATTGTTTTTGGCGAATAGCCCAAAGACCAAGAATCTTTCCAACACCAAGAATCAAATTTGGGTTTCTACACTTGACGACAGGTCTTCCTTGCTTTGCTATTTCCTTTCAGATATTCTCTCAATCGTCGATGAAGAAGAGAAACTTTAGGGTCGATGAAAGTTTAGCAAAGGGATCTAGGGCTTCTCAGAAAATATGCAAATTTAGAATGGGGTTAGAGTTGGGAGGAAGAGGGGCTGTCGACTTGAAGAAAACTGGAAAAGTAGCAAAGAAACCCTAGCTGAACATTTTATACTTAACGCATTGCTACGGCCCAATAATTCACTTTTAGATACGGACACCCGTAGCAAACAACCTAATTCTATTTTAATTAAAAGAATATTTTAATAGAAATTTATTGCCATTAACTTTTTCATCCTTCCCCGATTTTCAATTTATGAAATTCGTAGTAAACCCGTAGCTAAACCCGTAGCAGATATTCTAATTGCAAAATGTGTATCAAATTCGTAGCAAACTCGTGGTAAGTTGCTACGGATGTACCCGTAGCAAACATTTTCAGTAGAAATAAATTGATTCTCGCCCAATTAAAAAATTCCCGCGTGTTAAATAGCTTCGGACTTTGCTACGGACCGTTACGAGTCCGTAGCAAATGCATCTCTTTACTCGTATCTAGTGCGTAGCTATTGAGATAGATTGACTTATTTTTTCGGTATTTTTGTGTCCGTAGCGCTTCTGTAGCAATCCCGTAGCTAATATGCCTTATTTTCTACGGATTTGTCCGTATCAAAATTTGTCCGTCGCAATAGACTATGTTTTCTAGTAGTGCAAGTGCCGTTAAAATTTAACAATTTTGTTTATGTTATAAGTTCTAAGTTTGTTAAGAAAGGAGCTATTGAAGATTCTTCATCAACAAAACCTGATCGGATTTCTAAAGGAAGACAAAGGATAATGGACATTCGACAACGCTACAACGAGACTTTCCACCAATTTTGGAGGAGATTCAAGCAGCTGTGTGTCGATTGCCCTGATTATGGATTCAAGGAAGAAATTTTAATCCAATTCTTCTATGGAGGATTGGGACTTAAAGATTGAGTTCTTGTTGATTCTTTCAGTACAAAGCCACTGCATGAAAGAACCCCGGAGAATGCATTCTATGCCCTTGAAGAATTATCTCGGAGGACGAAATCTTCAACCTCCCATGAGAAGAAAGATCGAGCAAAAGAAACCAAGGAGCCAGAAGTCAACAACAAAGAAGTTCAACCGCCCCTGAAGATCGATCAACCAAGCAATTCAACTAAGAAGCAAGATATAGACCTTGAACATCGAGCTAAAGTTGCAAGCATTCTTCAACGTAAATTGGAGAACTTTCCCCAATTTTGGTTAAGGTTTAAGAAGCTATGTGCTGCTCATCCTCATCATAGTTATGATCAAAGAAGATTGGTTCAAATCTTCTATCAAGGATTAAGAGCTTCTAAACGATTGTCTGTCGACACTCTTATTTATATTCCCCTGTTCGATCACAGCACTGCTGACATATACGAGATATTGGAGAATTTTGCCCAGATGATAACCAATACATCGAAGGAAGCTGCTCAAGGACTTAGCCCGGCTACACCCGAGCCACATGCCCGGACGACACCAGCCGATGCCGTGCCACTTGCCCGGCCCAGCCAGGTCACTGCCGCGCCATCCGTGCCGCCTGCCCAGCCATGCTCGGCCTTGCCCGCTCCTGCCGCGCAACCGCCCATGCCATGCTCAGCCTTGTCCGCACCAAGCCGCGCCACCAGCACCTCGCAACCGACCATGCAAGCTTCCAACCATGTCGACATCAAGCAATGCCCGGCCTGTCCGCGCACCATGCCCGGCCATGCCCGGCCCTTGCCAAGCCATCCGCGCACCTCACCGAGCCACCACGCAGCTTATGCCGCACCATGCCAAGTCACGACTATGCCATCGTTTAATGCTTTGATCTTTTCAAGTCTTGATAAAATTCAACTTGAAACTATCAAAATCATTGAAGAGAGTAGAGTTATCGAGAACCTTTTGAAGGATTACACCCAAAATTTCTTCACCCTTGAAGAATAACCTTCTTTAAGGCAGTCTAGCCAAAGACCTTAAAGAAAGACGCTTATTGGGAGGCAACCCAATATTATTTTTACTAAACCTTAATATTTTCTTTGTTTTATTTTTCTTTTCTTTTTTAGGATTTTCCATACCAAAGGAGAAAAAGGAGTTTTTCACCGATATGAAGAAATCAAATGGAGCTTATGCTTGGATTAAACCCCTAAGTTTTCTTAAACCTTAACTCCATTTAATATTTCTTGCAATATTTTGATTGATTTTTCTTTGATATGCGATTCATATAGATATAGGTTATATAGGGTTAATTAGGATTTAAAGATGCATATTTATTTTTGCTTTGATTTTCCACGCTTGTCAATACATTGGGGACAATGTATCTTTTAAGTGTGGGGGAGTGAGTCTAATTGCATGTTAAATTGGTATAATTGCATGTTAAATTGGTATAATTTTTTCGAAAATTTTGACAAAATTTTGATTTTATATGCATCTATGCATCTATTGAGTTATTGATTTGATTTTTGATTGATGATTACTTTGAATTTTTAAGAATGTTTGATTTAATAATTGATTTATAGTATGATATCTTATTTCTTAGATTAGGTATAATTGAAGTTTGTGATAAAAGTTTATTGTTTATTATGTCTATGATTGCCTATTTTTAGAACTTGTGTTTAATTTTTATTGAAACTACACTTATGAGAGTATTTTATGAATATGTCAAAAAATAAGTGTGGGGGACTATCTATATTAGAAGGGTAGTTAAAAAAATCTTTTTCATAAAAACAAGAGTGTTTTTCATGCAAGAGGAGAATAGATATCTTTTGTCTTAAAATTTTTTTAAAAAAAATCCATTGTTGTCACTCTTCTCTTTTAACAAAAGGAGTTAGTAACCCTTGGGAAGAGGATAAGAGGCATGGATCGGCAAAAGTATTGTCCCTCTAGAGTGCTAGTAGCCTCAAAAAAATACATAAAGGGCATTAGTAACCCCTAAGCATGAATACTTTGAGGTTAGTAACCTCACTTTTCTAAAATAAATTACCCTTTGAAAATCATTACAACCCATGCGAAATTTTTGATTTGTATTCATGATATGCAATTGTTTGAGTAGTGGAGATAAAGATGAAGGTATAAGCTTATAGAAAGAAGTAGTTATAGGTATAATAAATGATAAGTGATTAGAGCTACTTTGATTATGGTTACTTAAGAATGAGGATGCTTGCTATATCTTGATCTATTGAATTGGATACTCTTAATATTCTTTGTTATTCTGATTTCATAAATTGAATTGATCCTTGATATATATATATGATTCAAAGTTTTTCAAAAGATTTGAACAAGACTTATTATCTTAAATCTTAATTTGTTTATCTACACTAGTTTGCTAGGGACTAGCAAAGATTTAGTGTGGGGGAAATTATGATCGAGCTCAAATTATGCATGTTTTTATAGCTATTTTTCTATACCTTTTGCTATTTTTATATGTGTTTTTACTCTATTTTGTTAGTATTTGTGTTTTTAGGTCTTGAAGACAAGAAAAGTGAAAACTTATTGTTTTTCACTCTTTTTGGAGCTATTTTGGAGACTTTTTACTCAACTATGGATTTAGTCATTTGGAATGAAGATTTGAAGATGCGAAGTTCGTGATTGAAGATATTTTGAAGATTTGAAGAATTAATTCAAGAAGTAAAAATTGAAGATTTGGAGCTTTATTGCAAAGAATTGAAGACAAGCCTAGAAGAAGCCCTGAAGTTGAGGATTTTTGGATTATTTATATGGGAATATACTCAGCCTATATAAACCTATAATTAGAGTTAAAATCCCAATTAATAGGCCTAATATCCAAATCCCGCAATAATCCCGCAGATTTGCGATATAAGCCCGATTTCAGCGCAGTCTTCGTAGAAAGGCCATAACTTTTTGCTCAGATGTCCGTTTTAAGCCCATGAGTAGCCGTTGGAAAGCTAACTACGAGCTCTAGAACTTTCTTTTGAAGTACAAAGCCCAGATCTGCCATATTCAAGCCCAAAATTCAAGTCGAAGTTGCTGCACAATTCCAGAAAATTCCATAAAATTCTAGAGTCCTCATCTAACTTGGAGTCTACTCTAGGATGACACCTAATCCAACTTGGAGACCAAGAAAAGCCTAAACCGTCCTACCCTATTTCTCCACTATAAATAGCCACCTTCTGTATCACAAATCACACATTAGATACACATCATAGATTTAGATAATTCTCTTTTTCTACCTTTCTTTAGTTTTTAGGTTTTCTTTAGTTTTAGAAGAGGGAGAAGTCGACACCCTCTCTAGTCATAGAGGGGTGCGACGTCCCTAGGGTTTCAAAGGGGGAGAATCGTTTCTCTCTACCTCTGTAAGTATTCTTATGCCTCTCATGGATTTTCCTAAATCCATGAGTAGCTAAATCCTTAATACTTCTGATCCTTTGGTGAATTCAATCAATTGATTATGGTGAGATTTCTATACTTATAATTTTGTGTTAAGTTCTTGATGATAGTAGTCAAAACCTTGTTATAATTTTATGATTCTGAATCTTATTTGAGTTATGTGGCCACTAATGATGTAAGAGGAAGATCCATGGCTAGATCATGCTTAGAATTAATCACTCAAGTTTGATTGTATGTAGCAAATTAGGTTTGTTTAATCGCTGCTTAATGGGTATTTGTCTACCGGAGGGCGAGAAATTTCTCTTCGTATGGTTCTACTTGTAGGCATGAGTGTAAAATTAACTGTTCTTAATGCTTTGTTCTTAAGTGGTCTTTAAGCCCTAAGAAAGTAATCGATCACTGAAGGAATAATAGGGATAACTGCAGCTTTAATCGGCCTCTTATCTAAAATACATGTTGGGAAACCTATATCAGTTGTCAGTCAAGAATAAGATGCGAAATTCACCTTTTAAATCAAGGATCCATAGTTAATTTGATTGAAGGATACCACTGGTGAAGAAGTATGCTTTTTAATTATTGTTTGCTTTATTAATTTGTTTTATAATTTGATTTAGATTTAGATTTAGATTTGCTTTGCTTTGATTTTTAGTTTAATTGTTTTCTTTATAATTGATTTATTTTCAATCCCCTATTTTCTGTTTGATTTTTGGAAAAGATTTTTCTATCTTTTTATTGTTCATCACATAAACCTTCTCTGTGGGATTCGACCCCTACTTGCCCTAGCTATTCTAGTTAGTTAATTGTGGGGATTATTTTTATGGTCATAGACGACACGATCAGTTTTGAAAAGAAAATAGGGGATTTAAAAAGATTAAGAAAGCAATTAAACTAAAAACAAAACAAAGTAAATTAAATCTAAATCTATAGTAAATTATAAAGCAAACAATAATTAAAAGACATACTTCTTCTCCAATGGTAGAATTCAATCACATTAACTATGGATCCTTGATTAAAAAGATGAATTAAATATTTTATCCTTGATGAAACTGGTCTAGGGAAACCCTAACATGTATATCAGATAAGATGCTGGTCAAAGCTAAATTATGCCTTTTATTCCATCAACGATCAATTATTTTTTCAGGGCTTAAAGATCACTTAAGAATAAAGCATTAAGAACAATTAAATTATTAGTTTTTCACACATGCTTAACAAGTAAAACCAAACAATGAGCAGTTTTCACAACCCACCGATATGCTTCTCTCATTGGGTTGTGGACAAACATCCCCAATTTGTTACCATATAATCAACCTGCGAGTCACCACTAAGTTGATTTAACTATAGATCCATCAAATTATCTCCTTACCGACCGAATAACTCAATAAAAATCAAGATCATGAAATAAAACAGAGATTAGCATACTATCTATCTAAACCAAACATCAAATTATAAGCACATAAATCTCACCATAATCAATTGATTGAATTCACCAAAGGATAAGAAGTATTAAGGATTTAGCTACTCATGGATTTGGGAAAATCCATGAGAGGCATAAGAAAACTTACAAGACTAGAAGGGGGCGGAATCTCCTTCTTGAAACCCTAGAGATGCCGCACCTCTTTATGCAAGGGTGTCGACACACCTAGCCTAAAACTAAAGAAAAATTTAAAGAAAAGAAATTGTGTGGATGGTATGTGAAGATATGTGATTTGTGTTACATAAGGTGGCTATTTATAGTGGACTAATTAAACTCCTCATAGACTTAGGAAAGGCACTAGGACGGTTTAGAGGCTGACTTGGTCTCCAAGTTGGCTTAAAAGTCTTCCTGAAGTCAAAATCCTTGTGAAAATAGGACTCTAGAAAATTATGGATTCGTGTAGAAACTTGGACAGAAATTTTGGGCTTGAAGATGGCAGAACTGGGCTTTGGACTTCAAAGGAAAGTTGTAGATCTCGGAATTAGCTTTCCAACGGCTACTCACGGGCCTAAAACGGACATCTGAGCAGAAAGTTATGGTCTTTTTACCGAGACTACGCTAAATCCTAATCCAACTAGGACTAGTATCGGGATTTTGCGGAAATTGGATATCTCCTTGGATATATGCGGCACCAATTGGGATTTTAACTCCAACTGTGGGCTTATATGGATTGAGTATTATCCCATATAAAATATCCAAAATTCCAAAGCTTCCGGGCTTCTTCTGGGCTTGGCTTCAATCCTTTGCATTTTAAGCTCCAATCTTCAATTCTTGCTTCTTGAAATAATTCTTCAATAATCTTCAAGTCTTCAAATTATCTTCAATAAATCTTCAAACACGAACTTCGAATCTTCAAATCTTCACTCGAAATTGCTAAGTCCATATTTGAGTAAAAGTCATCAAAATAGCTCCAAAAAGAGTGAAAAACAACAAGTTTCCACTTTTCTTGTTTTCAAGATCTAAGAACACAAATATTTATAAAATAGGGTAAAAATACACATAAAAATAGCAAAAAACATAGGAAAATAGGTATAAAAATAGGGTCTTTTTTAACTCGATCATATTTTCCCCCACACTAAACCTTTGCTAGTCCCTAGCAAACTAGTGTAGAAAAACTAAGACTAACTAACTTAACCTAAATTCATGTATGAAAGTTAAATCTATGTTCAAATCTTTTGAAAACTTTGAATGCATACATATATTAAGGATCTATTCAATTATGAAATTAGAATGACAAAGAATATTAAGAGTACTTAATTCAAAGGATCAATAAATAGCAAGCATCTTTATTCTTAAGTAACCATAATTAAAGTAGTTCTAATCACTTATCATTCATCACATCCTATAATTACTTCTTTCTATAAGCTTAAGTCTTCATCTTTATCTCCATTACTCAAAGGAATTCATATCATGAATACAAATCAAGAGTTTCGCATGGGTTATAATGATTTTCAAAGGGTAATTGATTTTTAGAAAATTGAGGTTACTAACCTCGAAGTGTTCATGATTAGGGGTTAGTAACGCCCTTTATTTTATTTTGAGGCTACTAGCACTCTAGAAGGACTCCTTCTATTTTTCAAAGATGGACAATATTTCTGCAATTCCATGCCTCTTATCCTCTTTCCAAGGGTTACTAACTCCTTTTGTTAAAGAAAAGAGTGACAACAATGGATTTTTTTTTATACAGAAATACCTCTTCTCCTCTTGCATGAAAACACTTCTTTTTATGAAAAAGATTTTTTAACTACCCTTTTATATTAGTAGTCCCGCACACTTATTCTTGACATATCCATAAAATACTTTCATAAGTGTAATTTCAATAAAAATTAAACACAAGTTCTAGAAATAGGCAATCATAGAAGCAATAAATGATAGGCTTTTATCACAGACTCCAATTATACCTAATTCTAAGAAATAAGATGGCATGCTATAAATCAATCAATGAATCAAACATTCTTAAAAATTCTAAGTAATCATCAATCATAATCAAATCAATAACTCAATATATGCATGTAAAATCAAAATTTTTCAAAATTTCTGAAAAAATTTTTATGCAATTTCTATGCATGTAAACTCTATATTAGACTCTCTCCCCCACACTTAAAAGACACATTGTCCTCAATGTGAAATGATGCTTATAAGTGCGGTATTCATAAACAATAAAGATAAATATAATATGCAAATTTTAACCCATATGACCTATATATGTAATTCAAATTAAGGAAAAAGCAATCAAAGCAAAACAATAATCAATCAAAGCATTGCAAAAGAAATTAAATGGAGATAGAGTTTAAGAAAACTTCTCTATTTTCAAGCATAAGCTCCATTCGATGTCTTCTTTGTTGTTGTCGAAAAATAAGCTCCTCTTGCCCTTCTTGTATACGAAATCCTAAAAGAAAAAGAAAATAGAAGAAAGAAAAATTAAAGGTTAGTAAAAATATTAGGTTGCCTCCCAATAAGCGCCTTTCTTTATGGTCTTTGACTAGATTGCCTTAAAGAAAATTATTCTTCAAGGGTGAAGGAACTTTGGGTATATTCCTTTAACAAGTCCTCAATGAATCTATTCTCATCAATGATTTTGATAATTTCAAGTTGAATCTTATCAAGACTTGAAAGTATCAAACACATAAATCAGCACGATCTGGAGGTGCAACGGGCATAACCGGTGGTGGCATGGTGGTGACATGGCTTAAAAAGCATTTGGCCGGTAGTGGCACGGTGATGGCCGGTCCTAACTCGGCGAAAACTTGACGTGATGCGGCTATGGCCGGTGGTAGCTCAGTAGATGCACGGTTGGGAGCAAGTATGGCCGGCTGTGACTCGGTTGTGGCCGGCTCTGACGAGGTCTTGTAAGTAGATGGAGCGGACAAGGCCGGGCGTGGCGCGTAGGTTGCTGCGGCAGTAACCGGGCATGGCCGGGCATGAGGCACGGGTGGTCCGGCTTTGGCCGGTCCTAGTGGGGTGATGGCTCGTGCTGTCCGGGCATGCAACGCGGATGACCGGGCTATAGCCGGGCAGGCTGGCTGGTGCGGCACGGGCTTGGCCAGGTTGTGGCCGGTCATACTTGCTCGGTTTGCTCGATCATATCCTTTGGCAGCTTCCTTTGATTCTTTGGCTTCCATCTTCTTCTCCTCACTTCTTAGTATGGCTTGATGATTTGCTTTCTTCACTTGGTGACTTGATTCGCCAATCTCCTTATTAAGTGGAACACATGGAATTGAGGAACTTAGCTTATTAGCAAAAGTTTCCAAAACCAAATATATATCACTAGTGGCATTGTCGAACAATGGGATTTGAGTAAGGGTCTAAGTAACCATTCGATCAGAGTCCCTTTTTTTGAAGAAGACCCAATACCCGACCCATTAAGGTAGCCTTCTGCTTGAAAAGTAAAACCCAATTTAGGGTCCTTTGCCAAATGCTCACTCAAATTAAAAACTGCCTTCCCCGCACTTTTAGTAGCAACATTCCAATTTGCCATAAGAGACGGCCTAGTAGTGGAACCTTCCTTATCCTTATCACCAACGTGATTTTTGCCTCTAATTATCTCCTTTTCCTTCCAAACAGCTTTAACAACACCAGATTTCTTCCCCACCAGATTTTTCGGATTACGAGCATCATGCCTCAAATTCGACTCCGTAATTTTTCCTTTTCAAACTTTCCTTTCCAGGATTTCAACTGCTCCGGAGAACGACGCCGGCGCTAAACTATCATCCATGGTCCAAAGTCGTTCTCCTCCTTCTCCACCTGAGTCTCTGGAACCATCTAAGGTGTACCTTCCTTACTTTCATGCACCTTAGACGTTGAACAGTCTCCCTTTCTATGGCCGAAAATACCACATTAGAAACAAATAAGAGATAAACCTTCATATTCCACTTTAACGGATTTACCTTCAACCACCACCATGGGCAACAGCAGCTTAGTGAGATATTCCAACTCAACACAAACCCATGCAAAACGTCCCCTTGAACCATCTGAAGTAACTGTATCCATTTTGATTACCCTACCAATACCTGCACCATATCTTCTTCAAAGCAATAAAGTACTCTACATGGATATTATGGAAACGAATCCAAGCTACAATTTTTCCAATTTTATCCGAGCCCGGCATAAACTTTGCCTTCCGTTGTCGGACAGTAAGATAATGCCCGCCAATGATCCCAAGGACCACCCTCCAACACATGAGTATAATCCCTTTTCAATTGAAAACAAATAATGAAATAATCATGCTCAAAATCAGTGATCTTATATTCACCCTTCAAGTTCCACAGCTTTTGAATCTTCGAAGAAAGAAGATTATAGCCCATCACCTTACCCAACAATTTGACAATCAGGGCATTCTTCCAAGGCCTACACATTGCCTCTTTCTCCTCCTTAGTAAACTGGATGCCTGCCTCTCCACCCTCCATATTTTCATTATCAAAATCCATATCTCCAAAAGATAGAACATCCCCGGAATCCATCGACTCCCACTCGTACCAGCAACTAGCCCCCTTATTCGATCCTTTCACTGTATCGGCAAAAGAACAATTTTTAGCCTTCGGTCTGTCCTCAGCGATGGCCGACTGATCATCTACACCATGCGCCGCCTCCATGGACTGCCGAGTCCTCTTGTATTTCTTGTAGTTCCGCTTAATTTTCTCACCACCAGGATCAGAATTTTGCGGAGCACTCATGTCTTTTTAAAGATGCTAATAATGTGTTATAAAACTAATAAGAACACGAAGAATAATAGAGAGAATGAGAGAGGATTTCTTATTACTTCAGAGAGAATGAAATACAAAAATTAGATATCTTTACAACTGAACAGAGCTAGCTTATTTATAGTTGAAAGTTACAACAGACAAGATCATTTTAAGAGATAAAATCTAAATCAAATCTAGATTACATAATCAAATAATATCTAAATATAATCTATTTAAATCTTCAGATAATTTCCAGATAATCTTCAATAGAAATCTTCTGATGATATCTTCTGTTGATAATATTATATGCAATATTCTCTCTGTATCTCTTGAAATCTATTCAAATATTCTATAAGATAAAATCTAATAGATAATGTAGGCTTTAATGTGGTATGGTAAGTCCACTATTTCATAACAAATCACCACCGGTTATAGGAGTTTTTTAGATTAATTTCAAATGGATAAAGTAGTTTAATAACTACTTTCTTACAATATATAAGCGAGAATTTCTTATGTAATGGAGGTTGGCAAATTTTGCATGACAGAAGTCTCAAGTCTAGTTGATAAGAAATACCCATAGGAGTAGATTAATGTATTTAAGGGTAGGATAACATAATTTAGCATGTGTTCTTACATTAAAGCATCCAAGATCATAGAATCTCAAACCGTTATACTACTTTTTTAGTATTCTTAATATTAAGTGAGAACCCTTGTATTTTTCACATTAAACAAGTATTTAATATTCAAAACTATTCTCTTAAAGGACATATGTCAACCCTTTAACACCGGTCGTGTAGTTTGCGAAGTATCAATATATGGAATAATTTTATATATATATATATATATATATATCTATACTATATATAAAAGTACGAATAAGGGGAAACTTTATGTTTTCCGATTGTACCCTTATTTTTAAAACATATTTCCAATTATACCTTTTTTAAAAAAACATATTTCTAAATTGTCATTACTAAATAATATTTTAATTATTCTATTTTTTTTAATCATAAATTATTCCATTATTAATTAATTATTAGATTATATAATACATATATTAAATTATAAGAAAGTCAATTTGGTTTTTTGTTTCCAACGTCCTGTTTAAGTTTTCCTTTTGTCTTTGTTTCCAATCGTTGTATTTAATTTTACATTTTGTCTTTGTCTCCAACATCCTATTTGAGTTTAGATAATCTGAAGTAAATGGACAATTAGTTTGAATATTCAGATCTTATATCTTATTAGGCCATGACTGTATAACTATCTATATACTATATATAAAAGTACGAATAAGGGGAAACTTTACATTTTCCTATTGTATCATATTTTTTCAAATATATTTCTAAATTGAGATTATTAAAATTTATTATTTAAAAATTAATTATAAAATTTCAATTTAGACTGAATTATAAGTTTGTAAAATTGATTTTCATTGATGAACATGCAAATTTCTACGAATAATGGGAAATTTATGTTTTACGATTGCACCCTTTTTTCCAAATATATTTCTAAATTTCCATTATTAAAATTTAGTATAATTTTATTCTTTAAAAAATAATTAAAACTTATTTTTTCTTTGTATTTAATTTTCCTTTTTGTCTTTGTCTCCAACATCCTATTTGAACTTAGATAGAAGCAAATGGACAATTAATTTGAATATTCATATCCTATATCTTATTAGGCCTTGACTTTATAACTATCTATATACTATATATAAAAGTACGAATAAGGGGAAACTTTACATTTTCCTATTGTACCATATTTTTTCAAATATTTTTCTAAATTGACATTATTAAAATTTATTATTTAAAATTTAATTATAAAATTTCAATTTAGACCAAATTATAAGTTTGTAAAATTGATTTTCATTGATGAACATGCAAATTTCTACGAATAATGGGAAACTTTATGTTTTACGATTGCACCCATTTTTCCAAATATATTTCTAAATTTCCATTATTAAAATTTAGTATAATTTTATTCTTTAAAAATTAATTAAAATTTTCAATTTAGACCGAATTATAAGTTTGCCAAATTGATTTTAGTTGATGAACATGCAAATTTCCTTTACTATTATTTTTTGAATTTAATATTTTACTTTTAATTGTAATTTTTAAATGTCAATAAAAAGATTAAACTAACACTAGCACGTACAATACTATTGTTAGTGAAGCTCCATCTCTTCGTTATATAATGTTTTGCCGCATTCACTTTGTTTAATTGGAAATTGTTGAGTTAGAAGAGTAGGTGATATTATAGTTTTGATTTTCTTGTCTCTACGTGGTTATCGAAATTTCATAAGATGGTTATTATTTCATGAGGTAATCAAAATTCCACAATGTGGTTACCAAAATTTTATATGGAAGTTATCAAAGTTACATAGTGTGGTTACCAAAATTTCATAGGATCAGGTTATTAAAATTTCTTAGATTGGTTATTGAAATTTCATAGGGTGGTTAATTATCACAATTTTATAGAAAGGTTATCAAAGAGATTATCAAAATGTCATAGCGAGGTTATAAGAATTTCATAGTGTGCTTAACAAAATTCCATTAGGAGGTTACTAATATTTCATAGGGAGGTTATCAAAATTTTATAGTGTGGTTATCAAAATTTCATATGAAGGTTATAAAAGTCTCAATTTCATAAGGGGTACCAAAATTTGATAGAAAATTATCAAATCTCATAGAGTGATTATCGAAATTTCATAGAGATCAGATTATCAAAATTTATAGGAAGATTATCAAAATTTCATAGTGTTATCAAAATTTCAAAGCGAGGTTATCAAAATTACATAATGTGATTATCAGAATTTCATAGAGGGGTGAACAAAATTTTATAAAGAGGTTATCAAAATTTCATAAAGAGGTTATCAAATTTTCAAAATGTGATTACAAAAATTTCATAGTGATATTTCTAGGGAGGTTATCAAAATTTCATAGTATGGTTATCAAATTAGGAAGATTATTATAAACTTTTATTATGGAGTAATCAAAATTTCAGGGAGAATATCAAAATTTCATATGAAGGTTATCAAAATTTCATAGTATGTAGATCACAATTTCATAGGGAGATTAACAAAATTTAATAATGAGGTTATCAAAAAATCATAGCGAGGTTATCAAAATTTCATAGCGAGGTTATCACAATTTCATAGTGTGATTATCAAAATTTCAAAGTGTGATTACTAACGATTCATATGGAGGTTTTTAAATTTTCACAACGTGGTTATCAATATATCGTATGGAGGCTATCAACATCTCATAGTGTTGGTTATCAAAATTTCATTGGGAAGTTATCAAAATTTCATATTGAGGTCTTCAAAATTCCTTAGGGAAGTTAACAAAAATTTCATAAGAAGGTTAAAAAAAATTATAAAAAAGTTCTCGAAATTCCATAGTATCGTTATTAAAATTTCATTGGAAGGTTATCAAAATTTCAGAATGGGATCATAAAAAATTGTGTAATTATCATAATTTAATAGAGAAGGTTATCATAATTTCATATGAATACTTCATTTAAACACGTTAGACCACGTGCAACGTGAAAGCTAAAACTAGTATTATAAAGATTAACTACCCTACAATAGAAATATTTAACAATTGATACAATGAAAATATCCAATAACTATATTAAGTAAAATTTACTCTACAAAATTTGTAAAACAAAAATACCCTTATAACCTTCCTACATTATATTTGTATATATACGCTAACTGTGCCCTTTTTTCCATCCAATTAAAAAACTTTTTTTACCCTATATATTCTTCCTCATTGTTTTTTTTTATTTGGACAATCAAAAAGGGATAATCCTCTCCCTCCTCAATTCATCACACGCTGACGCACTAGAGAAAAAGAAATTGTTATTGATGAATGATGATGGGCCAGCTAGCTTTGATCTTTTCTTCTAGTAGTAGGTTTGTTTTAGGGTTTCTACTTTCTAATTGCAAATATTATCAAACAATATTTGCATGCTTTAAATCTCAGATTCTACAGTTAATCTCCACAAATTGTCCTAGTTTCCTACTTGTTCTTTTACAGAACTTGCCTTACAACTAATTTAATGTTATTTTCTTCTAGAATTATTATTTTATACACAGTCAGTGTAGTTTTTGAACTTTACAAGTGGATTCAAAAGTTGATAAGTACCCATTTCAAAATTAATTAATTTTTTAATATTTCAATCTAATCCTTAAGGAGATACATGTCACTATTCTAAACCCGCACGTGCAATCTGCTATAAACTTGTATTGAAAATTTTTCCTTTCTAATATACCGAATATATCTTCTCTTTTCTTTTATATTTTTATAAAAAAAATGCAAATATTTCTTTTATACTTTTATAAAAATGCAAAAATATTTGGGAAAAATCATCATGATTCATAAGAAAAAAAAACTTAAATAAATTAAATAGAACAACGGAGTTAATTAAAACAGCGTTTTTTATGATAGCGCCATTGAAAAAAAAACAATTGCTTTTCTTTTTTATTCAATAAGATTTCATTATTACAAATTTGATAAACTATGATTTACTAAATAATAATTAAATATTTGACCTATGAATCTCATATGCTGGAATTGTCGAGGACTTGGGGCACCTCGATCAATTCATATCTTGACTGATCTAGTCAAGCAAACTAGGCCCTCTATAGTATTTCTATCAGAAACCAAAAGAACTACGGGAGAGATGGATTGGTTGAAGACAAAAATTGGGTTTAAACATTGTTTCAGTGTGAATTGTGTTGGACGGGGTGGAGGACTGGCCTTACTTTGGTCTTCTGAGATATCTATTAACATACTATCTTATTCTATTAATCATATTGATGCTGAGGTGAATTTGCAAGGACAATCCCCTTGGCATTTTACAGGCTTTTATGGCAATCCGGTGACTAGCAATTACTTCGTTCTTTGAAGGCAAGATCACATCTTCCTTGGGTTTGTGGTGGTGACTTTAACGAAATTACTAATTTGGATGAAAAATTGGGAGGAGCAGCACGTCCACAATGGCAAATGGACAATTTTAATCAAGCTATTGGTGATTGTGAACTTCATTCAATTCCAGTAAAAGGGCCGAGGTTGACTTGGAGTAAATATATGGATGGGGAGCGGATTTTTGAGCGGTTGGACAGATTTTTGGTGACAGAGGATTGGCTCCAAATGTTTAATTTCTCTTTTGAGGAACATCTTGTGACATCTGTATCTGATCATCTCCCAATCTCTTTACACATTTTGAACCATCCAGATCATCAAATCCAGAGCAAGAAACAATTCAGATTTGAGAACATGTGGTTAGAGCATGAAGATATTCAGAATGTTGTGTCTCAAAGTTGGTGTTCGGCTACTACTGATTGTGTTAAAGATCGAATAGAAACATGCAGCAAGGCTTTGATTCAGTGGGACAAATCGGTTTTTGGCAATGTAAGATCAAAAATTGCTGTGAAGAAAAAAGAATACAGTGCATTGTATACAGAGGGGCAAGAGGGAGGAGATTGCAGCTTGTTGAAACAATGTGAAAGGGATCTCAATTTGCTTTACAAACAAGAAGAAACGATGTGGCGGCAACGCTCAAGATCATTATGGCTAAGGGATGGGGATAAAAACACAAAATATTTCCATTCAACAGCTACACTTAGAAAGCGTAGAAGTTGTATAAACAGCATTACAGATGATGCCGGTCAAGTTTTTTCAGATGAAGATAATATCACAAGGGTGATTTTGGATTATTATCAGTCCATATTTACATCAGATAATCCTGACCTATCTAATATTCAAGAAGTCTCGAACCTTATTTGTACTAGACTTACTAATGAGATGAGAGATTTATTAGACCAGGATTTTACTGAGGAAGATATCAAAGTGGCTACCTTTCAAATGAACCCAAGCAAAGCGCCAGGTCCTGATGGCATGAATCCCTGCTTTTATCAGAAATTTTGGCATGTTATTGGTAAAGATGTTTCTACTATAGCGCTGCAATTTCTCAATGCTGGGCTACCACTGCCGGATATTAACCATACTACCATTGTGTTAATTCCGAAATTGGCTAATCCAAACAATGTGAAAGAGTATAGATCTATTAGCCTTTGTAATGTAATTATCAAGATTATTACAAAGGCAATTACTAATAGGTTGAAGCTAATCTTGCCTCAGATAATCAGTGAAACACAGAGTGATTTTGTGCCGGATCGACAAATCTTTGATAATTCGATAATTGCTTTTGAAACCATCCATCATATGGCCAACCGTAGAGCTGGTAATAATTTTCATATGGCTTTGAAATTGGATCTAAGCAAAGCATATGACAGAGTTGAATGGCAATTTTTAGAAGAAGTTATGAGAGGCATGGGGTTTTCTGAACGGTGGATTTTCCGTGTGATGACGTGTGTGCGTACAGTGACTTATTCCGTAAGTGTTAATGGTAATCATAGTGGAAGGATTATTCCGACAAGGGGAATACGCCAAGGAGATCCTCTCTCTCCATATCTCTTTCTTCTTTGTATGGAGGGATTCACAAGTCTGTTGCAAAGAGCGGAAAATAATGGTCTGATTCAAGGGGTTGCTGTTGCCCGCCATGCTCCGAGAATCTCACACTTATTCTTCGCAGATGATAGCTTATTATTTATTAGAGCTCAAAGTAGTGATTGCACAACTATTATAGATGTCCTGCATAAGTTCGAACTAGCTTCTGGGCAGCAAATCAATATAGAGAAATCCTCTGTATTCTTCAGTTCCAACACACCGGAAAATACAAGATCATCAATTATGGAGTTGCTTGGAGTCAGAAAAATTTTGGACAGGGACAAATATCTGGGTTTACCGATTATGCTTGGTAGATCAAAGAGAAGGGAGCTGCAATATATCAAGAATCGATTGCTGGCAAAAATTAGAGGCTGGAATTGTCGATTTCTCTCTATTGCTGGTAAATCTATTCTAATTCAGTCCATTGCTCAATCCATTCCCCAATATCTTATGAGTGTATTTAAGTTTCCACAAACTTTTTTACATGAGTTGAATATGGCGGTGGCTAATTATTGGTGGGGAAAGGGCAGTGAGAGACGCAGTATTCACTGGAAAAATTGGAGTTCATTGTGCATCTCAAAGCTAGATGGAGGATTGGGATTTAGAGACTTTGAAGCTTTCAATTTAGCTCTTTTGGCCAAACAATGTTGGCGCCTTATGCATAACCAGCAATCCCTCTGTTTCAGATTGTTAAAAGCAAAATATATTAACAATTCAAATTTTCTACAGGCTAATTTAAGGACTAATCCTTCATTCGTATGGAGAAGTCTCTTGGCTGGAAGGAAGATCCTTGTCGAGGGCTCAAGATGGAGGATTGGATCTGGATTTTCAGTGCCTGTGAGGAATGCTAAATGGATTAACAAACCACCGACTTATTGTCCTCAACTCCTAGAGGGTGTTCAACCGAACCATATGATTGTGGCTGAGTTAATTCATCAAACTGATCGGAGGTGGCTTGTTGATAAACTGCAGGAGCTTTTTATTGAAGAAGATGTTCACCGAATAGCAAGTATACCTCTACCATTAGAGTTTGAATCTGATAGCCTAACATGGAATCACTCAACAGTTGGGGAATACACTGTTAAATCTGGATATTTTGTTGGTCGAAAACTCCTTGGTCATGATGAACATCCACAGCACTTAAGGTCTCCCATTTGGCGAATGGTATGGCAATCTCGTGTTTATCCAAAAATTAAATATTTTATGTGGAGATTAATTTGGAATATCTTGCCTGGAAAATTGAATTTGAGACATAGAGGAGTTGAAGTTGAGGAAGATTGTAATGTTTGTGCTGGTATAGAATCCTCTTTAATTCATGTCTTTTTTGACTGTCACTTTGCTAGAGAAGCTTGGCGTTTGTCCTGCCCTTGGATTATACAGTTTTTGGAAGCTTCACATGATCAGCATGATTTTTGGCAGAATTTGTTTATGAAGGCAAATGATGAAGATTTCTTAGATTTGCTATTTATAACTCTCTGGCTTATTTGGTATAATAGAAATAAATGTGTCTTTGAATCAAGATGTTTTCTTCCTAGTGTTTTGGTTCATCGAGCAACAGAAACTCTCCCAAATCCAACATCTCCTACTACTCCTCATCACAATGCTCCACCTTCCACATGGAATCCACCTTCACCAAATAATTTGTGTTTGAATATAGATGCTTCTTATATTCAGGGTAGTGGGCAATCTAATCTTGGACCAGTAAGAAGAGACTCATCTGGTAGAATCTTTTGCTCGGCTATTAAGCATGTTCTCTACACCAATTCTGCTCTACATGCTGAGGTGCTTGGTATTCAATTTGGTTTGCAAGTGGCGTTGAGAAGCAATGTTGACAGGATTGAGATTCAAACTGATTGCTTGTTAGCAGTGCATGAGATCAACAAAGGCAACAATTCAAGATGGGATGCAGGCTGTTTGATCACTGAAATAAATCACCTAGCTTCCTTGTTCTCCTATTGTTCCTTCTCTCATATTAATCGTAATTGTAATGTCTTAGCACATAGATTAGCACAACAAAACTTTGGTGTTAATGCTAACTATGTTTGGTATGGAATCTTACCTCCATGCGTTTGTAATCCTGATGATTAATCAATATCAAGTATTATCTTTTCACTCAAAAAAAAATAAAAATTTCTAATAGACGCTCCTTTTTTAAATTTTCCCAATAAAAATATATAAAGTGATTAAAAATCCTGACCAAGGTTTAATAGAAAGTTTTTTTTTTTTTTTTTGTTTTTTGGTAAACAAGGTTGAATTGAAAGTTGAAATACTGGAATGGCTAGGTTTCGGAGGCAAGTCTAAAAGAGCAGCGATCTCAAGCTTAGCTTTTTTAATATAGTAGGAGTAACCAACAAGCAGTGAAGAGTGGAGGAGGGGGGTCTGGAATTTTGTATTGTTTACAGGTGTAGTTAAGAATGGGTAAGAAAGGCACGAAATGGTGGCACGTATAAAGCAAGACGGTGGAGTCAGCGCGGTTACGTGTCACTTGCCTAATTGCAAGATGCAACGTGGAGTATTTATATGGAACTTGGTGTGTTCAAGTTGAACCTATGAACCTCCTTAAAATCTGCCTTTAAGAGCCAACAAGGTATGTGGAAAATTAATTAAGAAAGAAGAAAATGATGAATATATTGGCATTGAGTCTAGTTTTGAGTTCACTTGCAGCAGCGGGAGTTTGGTCGCCAGCTCCACAAAGGGAAGATGTAATAGTGAAAGAAGGGCATCGAGTGATTGTGGTTGAATACGATGAAGACGGCAAACACAATACCAAAGTGTCAATTTCACCAACAACTCCTCCACAACAAAAACCACTGGATGAAGCTGAAGCTGAAGCTGCTTCCACCGTGCTTCCCAACCTCGGCCAAGGCATTTCGTCTCAAGGAAAGGCAACGATTTGTGATGCTTTTGGAAAATGTACTGAGAAGATGGCCAACGCCTTTGGGAAAGCCAGAGGCAAAGTCGAAGAAACGTTTCAAGACACAAGCAATCAGGCTAAAGACAAGGCCAAAGACATAAAGGGGGCTTTAGGGACAGCAAAAGAGGCAATTAAGGAAACTGCCAAGAAAGCAGGGGAAGATATAGTCTCAAATGCATCAGAGGGAGCAAAAGAGGCCAAACACAAATTGCCTTCAAGAAACAAGTTGCTTGGTTGGGTCAAGTACATGACTACTTCAATGGATTCCGCATTAATCTTGGGTACGTTGGCTAATTTGGTTGGATTGGCTACAGCTTATGGGATGAGTGTGTGGGTGACCTTCATTTCGAGTGATGTGTTGGCAAGACTTCTGCCCAGACAACAGTTTGGGGTGGTGCAGAGCAAGATATATCCCGTCTACTTCAGAGCTATGGCATATAGCATTGGGTTGGCTCTGTTAGGACACTTCTTGGGGCAAAGAAGAAGATTGTTGTCAAGCAAGCCAGAGATGTTCCAAGCTTTTGATCTTCTCTCATCTCTTTTCCTCGTTTTGTTCAATGCACTCTACTTGGAGCCTAAAGCCACAAAGGTATATCATATAATCCAAAATGTCTACTTGTTTAATTTGGATACTCCTTTTGTAATAATATCAATTAATATTTTCATACTTAATTTGTAGGTTATGTTTGAGAGGATGAAAATGGAAAAGGAACAAGGAAGAGGAAGAGATGACTTTACTGCTGAGGCTGAGGGAGCCAACCCCACTGAGCCTCCTCTTGTTGCTGATCCAGCAGCTACTACCAAAACCAGGGAAGCCGCCGCCGCCGCAGAACAGCAAGTGGTGGTGAAGTCGAGAATGGCTAGGCTGAATGAGCGGCTGAAGAAGCTAAATTCAACTTCATCACTTGTCAACGTACTCACTCTAATGGCTCTCACCTGCCATCTTGTTTACCTCGCCCACCGCCTGAGCCTCCATTGTTGATGCTATAATTAATAACTACACTCTTTTACTTGTGTAACATAGTAATTAGTTGCTTTATTTTCAGTTGAAAGCTGTTTTGTTTTGTGTGTAAAATTTACTCAAAGGGCAGTTGAGTTTTTGTAAGACTTAAATGTAGAAAACTAACATTTCTGCAGGTTATATCCTTTCCTATTTAACAAAAGGGTCTCTCTCACATCTAACATTTTCTCCCACCAGATTTTTTACATAAAATTAAAATCAGCCCAACTGTTTCCTAGTACTTGATAAAACAATCCATGTCGACCCATCAAGCCTCACAGAGTATAACACAAGATTTCACATATATTTATAAGCAAGGCTAGACTGTTGATATGCCTCCATAACTACTAAAGTAGCAATATTACTAGATAATTTTTCATAGTTAAGTTATTGTCTAGAGTGACTGAATCTGAATCATTTTAGAATATTTATTGAATTGAAAAGCAATGATATGAACTAAAGTAAATATAATCCAAAAGCATCTGCCCCATACCTGAAAAAATTCCACATTCCACAACCCAAACATGAAAGTAACTCAAAATGACTTGATTAAATGAAACTATTGTAAACTTTATTAATATAGAGCTGAAGTAGTCTCATAATCATAGCAGAGATAACCTGTTTACTTTTGTTTCCATTTCCTACTAACATGATTAGGATTTAAATCCCATACTCTCAATCCTATTGGTAACAAACTTAATCTTTTCCTTTGATAGATGAATCAATTCTTTCAATTGATCCAAGTTATTCAAACCACCTATCAAGTGTTTAGACAAAGCAAGCTCCATTTCCATGTCTCTGTTTTTCTTCCTTTGCTTCTCCAATCCTTCATTCAACTTGGATATGCTTGTTTTAAGAAAAGAGTTTTGGTCCATCATATGCATACCTTGTTTCTTTGAAGGCAAATTTTTCAACTTTTCAAATACATGAAATGCCTCCATTGGGGAAGGCC
Source organism: Corchorus capsularis (assembly GCA_001974805.1). Lineage (NCBI taxonomy): Eukaryota > Viridiplantae > Streptophyta > Magnoliopsida > Malvales > Malvaceae > Corchorus > Corchorus capsularis. Next base: position 22,088 of record AWWV01015063.1, read on the forward strand.
ACACATCATATATGCCATAGCTACTACTGAATATTATTGCACAAGCAGCAACTCCACAAAGGGTTGTGAGTTCATTCAGCTTCTTCACCACCCCTGCCTTTCTTTTCTTCAGAGTTGCTTTCCTCACTGATTCATTACACATCAACTCAGGCTTAACCTTGTTTCTGCCCATGCTTCCAAATTGCACACAAAAAATAGAATTTTGGAATTGCTATAGATATACATAGTCTATAAATGCATGATTACTATTACCATATATACCATTATAATGTGGTAACATTGTAACTGAACAGCTCATGGTTTTTTCATGAACTAACTCTAATATTACCAAACTAAAACCCTATAGCATTTTCAGGTAGGAATACAGAATGTATGGTATGTAATTCAAAATGACAACTAGTGAAAGATTTCCTTACATTAATTAGGCAATATGTGCTTATTGTTACTTAATGACAATACTGAGAAGACCACACTCCCAAAAGGAATGTTGAGAAAACCGGACTGGAGGGTGAATCGGATCCATTGCCGGTTCATAGTTTAACCGGTCCAACCGATTCAACTGTCGGTCCATTTGCTAAAAAACCATCTTATTTTTAAAGTAAAATTATTTATAAAAAAAATATTTTATATTAAAATATTGTAAAACCAATTTTTCCAACTCAATCCGGTTCAACTACTCGATTTAGACAATTCTTGACCGATCCGTTGACCGGCGGTTTTATATAACGGAACCTGATTTATGACCAGTTCGGAGCACATCTACTTTTGTCAACTGTTGTCAGGTCACCATAACAAAACAATAACATAAAAATGCATGAATATTAATAATCCTATTTTTGTAATGAAGATTCATACATCTCAGTCTTCTGCATGGAGTTTAATACAGGTATCGACGAATATATCGAACGGATATATCGAACAGATATATCGACGGATATATCGACGGATATATCGAGGTATCGATGAAATTCAAATATAAGTGGTTCAAAATGCACTAAAACGACGGATATTTATAGTAAACGTTTGAATTTTGCCTTGAAATTCTGACCAATTCTTATTTACATATTTCCACATGTTTTAGAATCAAGATATGATAAATAAAGTATATGTAGACATTATTTTTTATTTTTTTTATATTTTTTACTGCGAAAAGTGTATATAATATTTATAAATCAACTATACTAATTTAAACACACATTTATTTTATCTTCAAAATGATGGTTACCATTTTTTCAAAAAAAAAATGATGGTTACCAAATTAATCACTTCATTAAATGTAAAAAATTATATGATTTCTTTTCTGAAGCAAGAAAGTACTAGATCATATTTATAAATGCATTATTTTACATTATTTTAGTCACAAAACACAATCCAAAGCACAAATACAACCTCAGTACCAAATTGAATTTCTTGGAGGCTCAAAATCACTACTACCGTAGTTACCACTGCTATGACTTCTACTTGGCATGGATGTATCATCTCCCCCGGGGGCGGTAATCCAGTTAAAATATTCAAGTCATGACATGTAAGGTTTATAAACCACCATATAATTGTGCACATATTCCAAATATGCCTCTCGACTAATACTTGTTAGCCATCCAATAGGTGGGCACTCACCCGAAACTGCGCCCGCGTTTGACTGTTGCACCGGATGCTCATTATAAGTCTGTTGTTCAAGTGGATACTCTGGATACATGTTAGATGAAACTGATGATTCAAACTCATTTGCTCCAGATCTAGTACCATAACTAGAATTTGATTCAAAATACCCTCCATATCCAAATGAACTAGATGCAGTCGTTAAGCTCATTGAGCTAAACTCATCAGTGAGTTCACGCATTGCTCTTCTCATTTTTCTATTTTTGGCCCCATGCCCAGCTCTACGAGATCCATGATCTTCATCTTGTGTTGCATGTGTGAAATCTGCCTCACATGGAAAAGGACTGTATGGTGCATAATCACTCCCATAATTGTCACCATACCTGCTTGCATCTTCTGCTCCACTTTGTCCATCCCCACCTTGAGTATCTGTTGTTGTAGTTCTGCCTTCATTTCCCCCATCATCATCATCATCTTCCGTGAGCTGAAGAACCTCTAAATTTAGGTTGGGAACCAAATCCAGGTGGAGGACCAACTGTTTTACTTTGAACAAAGCTTTGGACAAAACAAAAATGACATAGAAGTGTTGTGTCGAATACCAACACTTAAACGAAACAATTATCAAGAAACCCGGGTCTATTTCAAACCAAATCACTTAAACGAAACAATTATTTGTATACACTATTACCACAGTTTTGTATAAATGACTTCAATTGCTAATATTTTTGAAAAAATGAAATAATTCATCGAAATGTCGCTTATATTTTTAATCCTGAATGTAAAAACGAAAAAAAAATATTTAATTTAATATGGATATTTACGGATATATCGAGATTTATCGAGATATCGATAAATATCGACGGATACACGGATATATCGACGGATATCCCGTGACATTGAAATTTTTATGGATATTTATATCGAGGGGTACAGATATCGGATATATCAAGGTATCGACGGATATTTAATTCCATGGTCTTCTGGCAACTGGATATTTCAATCATAGCATTTGGCTACTAATTAGCAAGTGATGATAGGCGTTCTGCTGCTGCCAACATCTTCAATTATTTCTCAAACAAATTAACTTTACTCAAGTTCGGAGCCGTCAAAAAGAAAATTGGTGTAACACGTATACCCTATGAATTAACCTAATAAATAATTAAAGCAAAAAACAACACAAAATTTTTTTTTCTGTGAACGACTTTTTTTTTAGAAATAAATTGTTTGATTAATTATTTAAAGAGATTGGGATTACAAACTGATAAGAGGCTATTGCCGTCGGTAACTCAGGATCGGAAATGGAACGGAATCCCGATGGAGAGATCACCAGAAAAGAGGACAGAGAGAGTACATTGAGAGAAAAGGGGAGATTTTTATTAATTTTCAAAACGATGGGTTACGATGGGTTTATCGTGGGCATTTATAATCTATGCCATTACCCATGAGTTGTTTACAGATTCAACAGAAAGAACAATCTCAACAAATTCAAATAACAAATTCTAACATCGAAAACAGACTCCAACAATTTCTAACAAAGGTGCTGACGTGTACTGGTTGACGTGTCCTTGCTGACGTGTACTTGTTGACTTTTGACTTTTCCTTTTTCTTGTTATCAATACCCCCACTCGAGCAGAGACTTGTCCTCAAGGCTGAGAGTCGAAATTGAAGTCTGGAAATCGTTGCTGCAAATCATAAAGATACTCCCAAGTTGCATCTTCAGGGAATGAATTTTGCCAATGGACCAAAACCTGTGTTGCTGCAAAATTCCTTCTCTTGACAAACCTTCGAGCCAAAACAGATTGAGGAACCAAAGTTGGGGACTCCCATGGAATAGGCAATTCAGAACCAATGGCATGATGAACTCCAACTTGTTTCTTCAGTTGAGACACATGGAAGACTGGATGAAGCTTAGCAGAGGGGGGTAGTTCCAGCTTGTAAGCCACTGTTCCCACTTTATCTAACACCTTGTAAGGGTCGTAATAGCGATGAGAGAGTTTATGGAACTGTCTATCGGCCAAACTATTCTGTCAATATGGCTGCAACTTCAAGTACACAGAATCTCCAATGTCAAAACTCCTGTCAGATCGATGTCTATCAGCTTGTGTCTTCATCTTAACCTGAGCCTCCTTAAGATGATGCTTGATGAGTTGCAACATTTCTTCCCTGGCCTGCAAGCTAGTGTCGATTGCTTGGACAGAAGAAGAGCTAGGTAAATAGGGCAAATGCAGTGGAGCTAGGTACCCATATAGGGCCTCGAAGGGAGTGTATTTGGTGGCTGAATGATAGGTTGTGTTATACCACCACTCAGCAAGAGGTATCCAGTTACTCCAAGTTCTTGGTTGATCCCCACACATGCAGCGAAGATAGGTCTCCAATACCCTGTTCACCACTTTTGTTTGACCATCTTTTTGAGGATGGTAAGCAGTAGACAGATGCAGAGATACCCCTTGCAATTTAAAAAGTTCCTGCCAAAAGTACTAGTAAATACTACATCCCTATCACTAATGATACTTTCAGGTAATCCATGTAGCTTATAGACATTGTCAAGGAACAACTGAGCTACTTGCATTGCTGTATATGGATGAGCAAGGGTCATGAAATGGCTGTATTTGGTGAACTTATCAACCACTACATAGATTACTGATTTACCAAGAGAAATTGGCAAGCCTTCGATAAAATCCATAGATATTTGCTTCCATGCTCCATTTGGCACAGGAATTGGTTGAAGAAGTCCAGGAGAGGCTGAAGTATCATATTTAAACCTTTGACAGGTGGCACATTCTCGGATGAAGGCTTTTACCTGTCTCTCCATACCCTTCCAATAAAACAAGGTGGAGAGTCTTTTAGTAGTGGCCAGCATTCCCGAATGACCTTCATGACTACTCTCATGGTAAAGTTGGATAATGTACCTCTGTAAAGAAGTGTCATTACCCACTACTACTCTGCCCGTCCTCAATAACAAATCATGCTGCCAAGTATAGGAAGAAGCAGTTAAATTCCCCTGTTGCAACTGCAAGATCAGATTGCTGAGATGAGAGTCTTGAACCCATGAAGCTTTGATTCGGTCCCATAATTCTGTGGAAATGCTAGAGACAGCTAGTTGCGTAATTTCTGCAGAAGAGACTCTAGAAAGTGCATTTGCAGCAGTGTTCTCCTTTCCCTTCTTATAACAGATCTCATAGTCAAATCCCATCAATTTAGTTAGCCAAGAATGCTGACTAGGAGATGTGATCCTCTGCTCTAACAGATATTTGAGGCTGTGGTGATCTGTCCGAATGATGAAGTGCCTTCCCTGCAAGTAGTGCTGCCATTTTGACGCTGCATGTACAATAGCTAACAATTCTCTTTCATAAAATGACAGGGACTGGTGCCTAGGACCCAAAACCTTGCTGATATAGGCTATTGGGTGGCCTTCCTGCATCAACACAACACCAATGGCTGAACCAGAAGCATCAGTTTCCAAATAAAGGTTTTGAAAAATCTGGAAGCGCCAAGATTGGGGGAGAAGTCATGGTCAACTTCAAGGTTTCAAAAGCCCGATTAGTTTGCTCTTTCCACTCAAACTGGTTCTTCTTGAGTAGCTCAGTGAGAGGTTTACAAATGGCCCCATATCATTTAACAAAGCGCCTGTAATACCCTATTAGCCCCAAGAATCCTCTCAGCTGTGTCACATTCTTAGGTTTATGCCACTCTTGTATTGCTGCTATCTTTGCAGGATCTGTTTCAACACCATTTGCTGTAATGAAGTGCCCTAAGTATTCAATTCTGGGTTGAGCAAAGAAACACTTAGATTTATTGGCGAGTAAAGAATGTTGTTGTAAAACTCCAAAGGCAGTCTCCAAATGGCTCACATGCTCATATAGTGTCTTACTATATACTAATATATCATCAAAAAAGACCAATATAAATTTCCTCAGAAATGGTCTAAATATATCATTCATAAGCCCTTGGAATGTAGCAGGGGTATTCGTCAATCCAAAGGGCATAACAACAAATTCATAATGACCATCATGAGTTTTAAATGCAGTTTTATGGATATCAGGGAGATGCATCCTAATTTGATGGTAGCCAGACCTCAAGTTAATATTGGAAAAATAGACAGAACCATGCAATTCATCTAAAAGTTCCTCAATAAGTGGAATAGGGTACTTATCTTTGATAGTATGCTTATTAAACTCTCTATAGTCGATGCACATCCTCCAGAAGCCATCTTTCTTCTTGACAAGGACTACTGGAGAAGCAAAGGGGCTGCTGCTTGGTTGAATGATCCCAGCTGTCAGCATTTCCTTAGTCATAGCCTCAATGACATCCTTCTGTAGTGCAAGATACCTATAAGGCCTCACACTGACGGCTGAAGTACCTTCTTGGAATGGAATTCGATGATCATGGTGCCTGTGCGGTGGAAGTGACTCAGGCTCAGCAAATAATGCTGAATACTTTTGTAAAAGCTGATCAATTTCTACAGGCAACTCCTTCTCCTTGCTAGCAGTGACTGAAGCAACTGAGAATTCCTCCTCATAGTTCTTCTCATCCTTGGCTACACCAATACAGTTAAGCTGTATGAGAACACATTCAGAACTGTTCTCCAAGGCCTTAGAAATCTGTTTACCATCCACTGTCTTGATTTTAGTCTTCTAATTCCCACCTCTTAACAGAAACCTTTTCCCATTAACAAAAAACTCCATTCTCAACTCTTTAAAATTCCATTTAATGTCACCTAAGGTTTCCAGCCACTATACTCCTAGCACCATGTCACAACTACCCAAGGTAAGGGGTAAAACATCAGTGGTGAACCTTGAACCTTGCAGAGTTCAAGATAAATCTTTGCGCATAGCCAAACAAGACATGTTATTCCCATTAGCTACATCGACCTTTATAGGACCACTTTTCACTATTTTGCACCCCAATTTCATAGCAGTTCTCTCATCCAGGAAGTTATGAGTGCTTCCCGAATCTACTAGAATGTGCAAAGGTCTTTTCCCTACACAAACAGTTATGCGCATAGTCTTATATCCCTTGGTGACTTCTCCAGTAAGGGCATTAACAGAGATTCACGGAGTCACTTCTTTAGTTACTTCCTGCAGATCATCTTCTACCTGTTCTTCTTCCTCTTCCTCATTAAGTTCAACCACATACAGCTGCTTTCTTCCACATTTGTGCCCTGGTGAGTACTTCTCATCACACCAGAAGCACAAGCCCTTGGCTCTTTTTTCATCGAAATCGGTGTTTCTCAACATTTTTGGATTTTTGGTTGGTTCTTTAGGTGGTGATGGTTTATTCGTAAGCAAAGCAGGTTTAGTGAGGGTTTGTGTTTGGGAGAAAGTGTTCATAGTGCCTGATCTTGAAGGGGCAGTATATGAGGATCTTTTGGTATTACTAAACTCTAATTGCAGAGAATTATATGTGGATTCTTGTAATTGTGCAAGCACTAGAGCATCATATAATGTGGTAGGTTGGAACATTCTAACTTGTTGCTGAATTTGAGGTTTTAAAGCTTCAATAAACATGCTCACAGCTTGACTTTCAGGCATTTCTAATCTACTAAGCCAGTATTCAGACTTATCATGGAAATCAGAAATTGTACCAGTTTGTTTCAACCTCAGAAGTTTAGCCATGGCATCCACTCTAGACTTGTCTCCAAATCTCTTCTCCAAAGCTGCCACAAACTCTTCCCAAGTCGGCTCAGCTAATTGACCACGAGCCTGATACTTCTACCAATTAATATTCCACTGCAACGCACGTCCTTCCAAGTTGATTGATGCAATGGTGACTCTAGTCTTCAATGGTGTTTGATCGATCTTAAAGAACTGCTTACAACGATACAACCATCCGTTAAGATCATCACCTTCAAATCGAGGAAATTCAATACGAGATTGCCTGGTAGCGAAGTGCTGGCGCGTCGCATTGCTGCTTCCAGCCGCTGTCACCTCCGCCGTTGCTCTGGTTTCAGCAGAGGAAACTCGTCCCTACAGCTGCGTCATAATTTGGCCTTGTTGCAGGTTAAGAGCTGCAATATCATGTTTCAAAGAATCAATGGTTTGAGTCTGATTCTGCTCCTGACATTGAAGCTTCCTCAGAATCTCTTGCATCGTATCCTCCAACTTCTTGATATCATCACCGCGTGTCATCTCCAGAGCCGGGATCGGAGCTCTGATACCAAAATGATAAGAGGCAATTGCCGCTGGTAACTCAGGATCGGAAATGGAACAAAATCCCAATCGAGAGATCACCAGAAAAGAGGGCAGAGAGAGTACATTGAAAGAAAAGGGGAGGATTTTTATTAATTTTCAAAACGATGGGTTATGATGGGTTTATCGTGGGCATTTATAATCTATGCCATTACCCATGAGTTGTTTACAGATTCAACAGAAAGAACAATCTCAACAAATTCAAATAACAAATTCTAACATCGAAAACAGACTCCAACAATTTCTAATAGAGGTGCTGACTGTCGCAACGTCCGGGTCCGGGGTGTCCGAACTCTACCGCTGAACGACTTAAAGAACTCTAAAACTAAGGGAGTCGCCACTAATCTTTTTTAACCTAGGTGTGATTAGCCACCTATCAGATTATTATGCCTAATGTTAACCTAAGCTTGGCGAAGGTAACACTAAACCTAATAAACGGTCTTCTAACCAGAGTCCTAAAGGTTCGGGAGTTGGGTACGCATGGGGAAGGATTAGCACCCCCACGACGCCCGTCAAAAGACGGCACTGACTAATCTAGACTTAATTGTGGGTTTCCATATTTGGTTGTTTCCTATCTTTAAGTATATTCATGCCATTTGACTCTTTTATACTAACTAATTACTAACTAACATACTCTCCTCTCCTTTTTATTAACTACCATTTTTTTACTAACTATCCTCTTCTTACTGATTACCATTTTTACTTTTGCTACTTTCATCATTTTTACTCTTTTCTTACTCTTTTTACTAATAACTCCTTTCCTACTCTCTTTTATTGATTACCACTTTTTACTCTTCTTTTCTCTTATACTGACTACCGTTTTACTCTTTGAATTACTGATCACCTTTTACTCTTTACTGATTACTATTTTACTCTAACTAATTACCATTTTGCTCTTACTGATTACTATTTTACTCTTACTGATTACCTTTTACTGATTACTATTTAACTCTTTACTGATTACTATTTTACTCTTTACTGATTACCTTCTTACTTTTTACTGATTTCTATTTTTACTCTTTTTTACTTATTACCATTTTCTTACTCTTTTTACTGATTATCCTTTTCTTACTTTTTTACTGAATACCATTTTTTACTCTTTTTTACTGAATACCATTTTTATTCTTTTTACCACTGAATACCATTTTAACTCCTTTTTTACTAAATACCATTTTTTATTCTTTTCTACTGATTACCATTTTCACTTTACTAATTACTATTTACTCTTTACCATTTTACTTTTTACTGATTACTCTTTACTTTTTACCATTTTACCCTTTACTGATTACTCTTTACTTTTTACCATTTTACCCTTTACTGATTACTCTTTACTTTTTACCATTTTACCCTTTACTGATTACTCTTTACTTTTCACCATTTTACTCTTTACTGATTACTATTTACTTTTTACCATTTTACTCTTTACTGATTACCCTTTGTTCTTTACCATTTTACTCTTTTTAACTTGATTACTAAATACCATCTTTTGACCTTAATTACTGATATAGTGACTACTTCTTTTACTTTTACTCTTAATTACCAATCTACTGCTCCCTTCTTTTACTTTTACTCCATTCTACTAATATCTTCTTTTACCTTGATTCTTAATTACCCATTTACTGATTACTTCTTTTACTCTTACTCCATTCTGCTGAGTACCTTTTTTACTTTTACTCAATTCTATTGATACTTATTTTACTTTTACTCCATTCTACTGATTATTTCTTTTACTTTTACTCCATTTTACTGATTACTTCCTCTTACTTTTACTCCATTTACTGATTACTTCCTCTTGCTTTCACTCCATTCTACGGATTACTTCCTCTTTTACTTCTTTAGCTTAATTACTCTAAATTAAACTAATCTACTGATTACTATTACTTTGACTCTTAATTATTTAATTCACTGACTATTATTTCGACTCTTAATTTATAGGGGTACTGGACTTTTAGTGCATGGATGCATATGATGCATGTTTTTCTTGGTTAAGTACATTTTTTCCAAATAATTATACGAGGAACACCATTTGGGGACCCGCCACTCATACTGGCTAAAACCCTCATCTGAATGCTCCAAGCCTAGGAAACCCAAATTGAGACTGACGAAAATTGTCAAAGTCCCACTTAATCGTTCCATCATCGGGTCCAATTCATTATCAAATGAGCATGGCATCAACAATTTATGAAAATAAACATGAATGAAAATGAAAATATTCAAATTAATTTAACCTTAGATTAAAACTTAATATTCCGAAACCTAAGTTCAATTTATTAAATTATTGACATTTAAATCTAAATCCTAAATTAATAATGAAATTAGACCTTAAATTAAAACCTAGCCCAAATGCAAATAATGGAAAGTCCAAAAAAATTGTACCTTTAAATGGACTTCAGCGGGTTGGGTCTAATGCGGGTCGGGTAGGGTTATTAGGGCAGTATATAAGCAACTTTTTCTTCTCTTCTTCAAAAAACTAGAAACCCTAGTCGCCCAAGTATCTCCAACTGAAATCGCCACCTTCATTCGGACCACCATTCCTCGCCGCATCGGAGCTTCGTCGGAGCTCTGATGAGGCCAAAAAGCCGCAGATCGGTTTGCCTCGACCTCTTGCAACCGTACTCGGTGTTCGTTTCTCGAACAATGGTCTCTTTTTTCTTCAAACAAACCCAAACAGCCTCATAAGAACCTTCCTCCGATCTCGGCATTTCACCATCAAACAAGTCTGATCTCAGACTATGTTAAACGCCTTACCTTTCTCTTTCCCTTCATCGAGCAGACTCTCAAAATATCGCCCTTAAACTTAAAGATCTGGATTTCGGCTCTCCCAAACGCTTAGAAGAAAAGCGAAGACTTGACAATGAAAATAGGAAAACTTAGGTTTTGACAGAGAGCTTTCTCAGGTTTCGAGGAAGCGAAATTTTTCCCTACTTTTGTGTTTCTATCACTATGTGCCTTTTGGGAGCAAGAGCCGAGGAAAAGAAAGGTTTCTTTGCAGTTTTTTTTTAGAAAGTTTGAAAGGGCGTGTGATGACGAGAATCGATCTTCCGTGTGTGAGTCTGAATGTGAATGAGTCTGTAAGAATCTGTCTTCCCAAAAAACCCTAGTTTTTCTATTCAAAACCCTAGTCTCCGCCACTAAGAACCCCCTTTCTTTTCAAAAAAAATCCCCCCTACCTTTGTGTTTTTCTCCTCTTTTTATTGTACTACCCGAATGAAGGAGGAAGCTTCCTCATTTTTGGTCTCCCATTTCTAACCTTTTTGTCCCTTATGATCTATGTGCTGATAGTGTGTATAAATCAGTGTGTGAGACTGAATATGCCCTTCCCTTGTCTTGTATGCAGGTGTCACTCCCTTGTTAAAGCCGTGTGAGGACCATCGGGGGAAATCAACAATCTTCAGGTGGTTTTTGTTTGAAAGAAACCGTGTGAAAATACCACGGTTTTGGTACATTTGCTCTCTCTCTGTTTGTCCTTAGCTTATTTTTGTCTATTTGTTAATTTGCTTATCAGGTGCAGTGTTTTCATGCAGGTGCTGAGTTGGACTAATTGGGACTCGATAACATGGCAGGTAACTCCTTCTCTTCCACTCCCTTATGTGTATCTGATGCCATGATCAATTCTGTGTTTTAGCTTTTGATTTCTCTACTTTGAGAATGTTCTTATTGCTTGCTGGTTTTGAGACTGAAATTGAATCATATCTGCATTGTATTTTGCCTCCTGGAATTTGCATGTGAAATAGGGCTTTTGGTGTGAAGCTGGTTTCTTTGCTTGTCTTCAATAAATTGCTTTTGCTTCCATCTTGACTTGTTTTCTTCCTTAATGCACTGCTCTTGCATCTTTTATTACACCCCACCTTGTCCGATTATAGGCACTGCAATGCGCATTGAGCCATTCTGTATTGCTTTATTTTGAGATTGGAATCGAATCATGTTGCGTTGCATTCTGCCTTGCAAATTTTGGCTCAATTGAACTGGTTTTGCTCTGTTTATTGCTGCTTAAATGATGATGCTGATATGAGACTAAATTGAATAGGCCCCTATATGCTGGTCCCTGTTTTGCTTTTCTCTGCTTGCTGCCCTTTGGCTGCTTTTATTCCCTAGAATTGCTTATTATTTTGCTGCTGTATTGGTGAGAACTCGTGGACTTGAACTTGTTGTTTGCAGTTTTCTATTGCTTGCAATTACTGAATGTTTTCTATGTTAATTCTTGCTCTTTGACCTCTTCCTGAATGAATTTGTGGCCCTCACAATGAATTTTGGAAAAAACGTCCTCGCCTTGCTGGTTTGAGCTCTTTATTGTTTCGAATGAATACTGACCTGCTTTGCTTGCTGCATTGATCACATGTTATCTACTGAACCAGTTTTATTTTGGTATGTGAGTGGCCTTGTTCTTATCAATTTCCTAGCTGTCATCTCTTCCTTTTCATTGGTTGCCCTTGGTTTCAAATTGTCATTGTCCATTTCAGGTGCATGCTACTCCATATGGAAGCCTTGGGCTATGTATGTGCACATCGGCTCTGTAAACTCTGCCTTGGTTTGAGAATGAGTGTTTCTGTTGGTTTTGCTTGTGTTTGAATGAGCTGCTTGCTGAATCGATCTTGCCATTTTGAGTTTTATTTGCTTGGTTCGATCGAGAACTAAAATTATTCTCTTGTGCTTGTTCTGCAGGAAATGAGGAAAGGCAAAGGCTGGGATTGAGGTCAAAATAAGGAGAGGAACCCTCTAAACTGAAGAGCAATTGAAAGTGAAGGCTAAGGAGGCAATTATTGTGCATTTCAAATCTTCATTTATTTTTGTTTAGAACTTGTAACTTTAGAGAAAAGCTATTTCTTTTCAAGGTAAACCGTAACCATGAAAGAGAAGAGGAAGGAAAATTGGTTTTTGGTATTTTTGGTATAATGAAAATGCTTCTTTTTGTATTATGTTATCATTGTAAATTATAACATGAAAGAAACAAAGAGATGTAGGAAAATAAAAACTAATAATAAATCTTTTTTCTGATTTTCCAATATCCATTTTTTTCTTGTTAAATGCAGAATGTGAGTATGAAAATGCAACAAGTTACTTCTTCCACTATTTTGTAATGGGTAAAAGGAAAATGGGCCTTAACCAATTATGACCCAAAACAAAAATCCAAAAAGCAAAAGAGAGACCTAAGCAAGAAAGCCCAAAGCAAAGACCCAAAAGTAAAAGGGCCAAAAAGAAACTAACCACCACTAATGCAAGATAATAATGGAATATGATGTGATATGCTAAAAAGAACATGTTAATGAATTAAAAATGACTAAAGTGCCCCCTAGTTCAAAATGACCAAAATGCCCATGGTTCAAAATGACCAAAATGCCCCTAGGTGACTTCAAATACGGTTTAAGGATCAAATCAGTTTTACTTGAAGGATACAGGCGAAATTAGGGTGTCTACACTGACGTGTACTGTTTGACGTGTCCTTGCTGACGTGTACTTGTTGACTTTTGACTTTTCCTTTTTCTTGTTATCACAAACGCACAGGAAGACCCTACACTGCTACATGATTAGTACATTACCAAAACGCGAATCTATGAGCCAACAAACCGCTTCCCCAACGAAACGCGAATCTATGAGCTAACAAAATACAAGTGCAACAAACTCCTTCCCCAACAAATACAAGTGAAATCTCGAAACGCGAATCTATGAGCTAACAAACCCCTTCCCCCAAGGAAACGCGTATGTATGAGCCAACAAACCCCTTCCCTAACAAATACAAGTGAAATCTACAATCCAAGTAAATCTCATATATAGCACCTGCTCCTGAACCTAGAAACTAGAAATTATACCTACCTACAAACTAAATACACAAACAAATTACAAATTAAACTCACATTCCGTGAGAGTTGAATCCAAGATCTCATGCTCAGGTATGCTGGAACTAAGAGTCCAATACTCTACCAGCAGGCCAAATTGCCCGATGGCATTACACGACTCTAAACAATCAAATTAATAAATTATAAAATCACTAATCATAACAAATAATTTGTTGGATCCAAGCTTGAGTACTTGGGCCAGCCAAGAGTCTCGAGCCTAGAGCAAGATTTTGGGCCGGAATCATACTAGCCCGGTTGCAAATGGACTAAAATTAGTATCGGGCTAGCTAAGTAATTACAGAGGAGATTAGTCAAATTAAAGGTTAATTAATTGTCCCAATATGAAATTAGTCAATGCAAGTTACTGTTGTTAATTGGTAGGGAATAGGGCTGCAAATGAACATGTTGTTCGATAAACGGCTCGTGAACAAGCTCGGTTAAAACTCGTATATGTTCGTTTATTTTCCAAATAAACGAGTCTGAACAAAATTTTAGTGTTCGTTTAATAAACGAGTCGAGCTTGAACAATGAGTGTTCAGTTCGTTTATATTCGTGAACATGTTCGATAAATGTTCATTTATTAGCTCGTTTATTGTTCGTTTAAATACTCGTTTAAAATTCGTTTATGTTTCGTTAAGATTAAAAAATATATTATTATATCCATTTAAAATCATTTATTTGTTTGTTTGTTTAGTTATGGCTTGTTTATTGTTTACCTAAGTTGTTCATAAACAACTTTTATTTTATTGATAAATTAATATATGTTCATGAACGTGTTTAATTAGTGTTCATGAACCCGTTTGTTCATTGTTTACGAACAAAAACATTTAACCGAGCCGAACATAAACGAACATGAACATTGCTATTTATAAACGAGTCTCATAAAATTTAAACGAACACAAGCCGAGCTTGAACAAGGCAAAATGTTCGCGAACATGACTGAATTCCTGTTCAAGCTTGTTCGAACTCGGCTTGTTTAAAGCCCTAGTAGGGAAAAACATGCCAATCAAGTTAATGCAAGTTGATCAAAGGAAAACTTGCCATAATCTGAAGGAGGTTTAAACTTAATCAAGAAGAGGTTTAAACTTAATCAAGAAGGCTTATAACTGAAGCTTCTGGAGGGGAATTTGAACTTGATCATGAGCAATTCATTCAAATATAAATAGAAGAAATGAAGACGAGGAAGAGGTTGGCACACCATTTGACCAAAATCGTCTATCCTAGTTGTATATAAAAGGTAGAGGTTGGTAAACCATTTGACCAAAGTCGCCTATCCTAGTTGTTAGATTAGTACTAAGATCATTACGAGTATTGTTAATTTAGAGTTAGTTGTAGTTAGATCTCTCGTCCTCGATTCCACTTTGTAATTCACTTCTCAAGCTTGTCTCGGTTGTAATTGCTGGGATTTTGAACTCAAATTCTAATTAGATTTGGATTGAGATTTTTTAGAGATTTTGATTGATGGACAAGAATCCTAATAGAAAAGGGGATTCTTGGAGTCTAAGTTTATGTTAGTATAAATAAACAGTTTATATTTAGGTTTTTTGTGTGAGAGATAGAAAGAGTTGTATTGTTGTGAGGGATACACCTTTGGGTATTATGGGTTTTGGGTTGATAGATTAAGAGTTTGTTAGAGAGATTGTTATTATTGGTGATTGTAATTGATCGATTTGATAGTGGAGATTTAAAATAGGTCCACAAGAAATTTTGTTTTATTGTTTCCGCTTTAATTATTTTATTTGGTTAATTCCTGTGATATCCATAGTTACAATAGTAACCAGGGTTTAACAAATTGAATTTCCCTTTCATTTTGATTCGATTTTTGCATTACAACATCTCCCCACTCTTGCAAGTAATCATCAGGGGTGAGAACCCTTAGTGACTTGGGATATGTTTGGTAGTGGAGAACATTCTCCATTTTCCATCTCCAAAAATATTTAAAAAACTAAGTAGTGACACAACATGTGTCAATGAAAACAAGCATATGTTTAGCGAGTGAAGATAACAATAAAGTGAAAATCTCAAAATAAAATAAATATGTTCTTCATTTCCACTCCATTGTCATCTCCATTGTCATAACAATGGTGTGTCATTACCTAGTTTCTTTGATATTTTTGGAGATGAAAAATGGAGAATGTTCTTTACTACCAAACATAGTCTTATTTTCCATCGTGACTTATCTTCCATCAAACAATCTTGGCAGGCCTAGAGGGACACCAGGGAGTTGTTGTCATGCCTCCAAAAACAAGGCAAACAACTAACGAGATTTCCACTTCAAATATGCCTGCACCTGAGGATAATCAGGCAGTACAAAGGATTGATATAGACATTGAGAGAGTGTTTGGAGAAAAACTAGCTCAAACTCTACAAACAATAGCAGAATAATGTTCGAAGAGCACGGGAGCAGATAGATAGGAAGGGATTCTAGTATAAACATTATAGTAACTGTTGTCTTTAATCAACTAAAGAATTTTTATCCAAATCAGGTTACCTTGACAAGTATTATAGCAGATAAGAAGCTCTAACTAAGTTTTCATGATTATACAATGAACTATCTAATCTCTTATTATTATAAAATTACAACCAGAGCTGGGCCTTACTCAGTCACATTGAAGATTCAACAGAATTCAGCTGAGTGAACAACCAAACAAGTGTCTTGTTCCAACTCTCAAGCAAACTTTGAAGTCCAGGGACTACTGCAGGAAAAGTTTTCCAAAGATGCAAGACTGGAAAAGTTTTCCAGGGACTATTGCTCCATTTTTTTTTTATCCAACTAGTGAAAAGATGCCGCCAGTTGAGGAAAATGAAAGAAAGAAATCACATTAAAGAGTGTCAGAGATTATATTTGCAGCCTAAGTAAAACTACTACGAATATTCACACAGCAGCGTATCTATAATAATGTATAAAGATGTACAAGTACTTACTGATAGCAATCATAGAATTTTAATCCAAAATTCTAAAATCACAATAAATGGAAGAAATTGCTTTTACCTGATATCATGCTCCTCTGCTGTTAAGAAGGCTACAACAAATATCTGAATTCTCGACCAAAGACCCTTACAGATAAAACAGATTCTTAAAACACAAATGAGGAACTTCATTGAATACAATTATCTAGATACACAATAAGAATGATCAGAAACAAATATCTTGAATATAAATGATAGCTAAGTAGTCAATTAAAAAATATTTTATTGTCTACAATATTGTACAACTACAATTATACCAAGTGATCATTGAGGAGCAGTACTAGCAAAAGTGAAGCAGAGGTCCTGATCTTGAACTCTATAATTATTGTAGCTTGAGGAGCAGCCACATGTGACGTAGGTATTGCAGAAGAATGCAACATAGTAGGAGGTAATCTTCTAATTACAATGTGGATCTACGAGGCAACTTTATCAGATAACAACCATAATTTACTTTGACTGCATGGGTATAAAGCTGGTAATTACACTAAGCTCTACGTACCCAATATTTAGGTACCCTCTTCAGTTACTCTTTAGTTTTGCATTTGCATTTCCTTTGGAGCTCTGTGAGTTCCTGCAAAGATCAGGTTTCTCAGTAGGCATAATTTATTATCCTTTTACTGCAGCACCAGTCATACACTACATATGGTTGCCTCCTTTCTCATTTGAACATATTACACGAAATAAATTACTTTATAATATTGTGCAAAGAGCAGGCAAAGGGGATTTCTCTCCATGTATTCTAAGAGATTAGATACACTTCTCTCTGAAAATCAGATGGGCAAATTTTTCAGACAAGCGTAGTACATGAGTACCTGAATCTGGCTCTGAAGATATTTCACATACTCTACCGCTTCTTCTAGCATGTCTGCAGTGTTTGTTTGCTGCAAGATACGGGAAGGAAAATTACCGAATCAAATATCGTAAGATACAACTCTTGATATACTTCAAAAGAATTATTCACACATCGACATTTTACGGGAAAAAAAATCATTTGATTAAAAAACTCAGATGGTGCAGGATTGATTGGCATCTTCTTTAGCTTAAGCATGAGGTGATGGAAAACTCAGTACATCACTTAGACCAAAGGCTTATGAGAACAGGTTTGTCTTCATCTAACCTAATTTACTTTTCTCATTATACTATTCTAACGCGGAATATTATTCATAGTGGCAAAATATGACTAAACTTAGTAAAAAAGAGCAATTAGCCACCACTTAGTCTTCTTTGCACTCAGCCTCTTTATCAAAGCTTCCATTTTCTTAAATCTAATAGCACTGCCAAAATCACAACAGTAATTATAACAAACTAAGCCTTTTCCCACTGATCACTTTAGTAATAAAAAGTATGGGAGTTCGGAATGAACTTGTAAGAAACAAAAATCTAGAGCCTAAACCTTTGAGGATGCCTTTCAATAAGGTAAGATGACAGAATGCAAATTTTCATGGTAGTTTCTACTAAGATGCAAGCAACTCAAAAAATCAGCATGGCCTTGGACCCTTTAACAATGGGACGGTAAACATTCTCTCTTTTACATAAATGAGGAACAGTTTTACTGCGATTTACTGCAGACCCTTTATGTTCCTTTTGTTATTACTATCAACAAAAGGTCCAAAATAACAAGCTGAGTTGATTGCGAATGGCCAAAAACTAATTATTCTCAACCTAGTTTTACCTTCAGCCTCAGATTATGAGACTAAGAAATTCCATCCTTATCGAGTTCAACCTTGTAATAACCAGAGAATAAACCACAAAAAGTTGAGACTTATATGAAAATGCTGTCCTTGCTTCAAAAACCTAAAAAAGTACCATATCTTATGAAGATATTGCATGATGGAATAACCAACAACATAACAAGTACTTGTCTAATAGATGTCTAATTTTGATGCATTTTATAGGTGCCAATTCCATATAGTTTATGCCTTATATAATCAAAAGGAACATAAATGGAGGAAATATGAAAAGATTTATTGCGATTGACTTAAAGGTTTGATTCCCACATTGCTACATCTAACATCTTACTTTGAAATTGTCAATGCAAGAATCATGTACCTCCTTATGCATACTTGAGGTTGAGGCACCCTCTCTCACCCTCTAAATCTAAGGCTGGATAAAATCGTCAACTTTGTCTTTGGGCCAGCTCATATAAAACAACATCGGCGAAATTGAACTAGTAGTTTCTTCGAAAACCTTAACCAGTTAAAAGTATGACTCTGAGACATAAAGAGAGAGAGAGAGAGAGAGAGAGAGAGAGAGAGAGAGAGAGAGAGAGAGTTTTGAACACCATTAGACAAATTTATAATTGCAAGCACAAAAGGCACAGAAAATGATTATGCTATTATACGCTTCTGGATAGTTGTTTTTCTCATTTATGCATTTGACTCAGATGCATCAATGCATTTGGCATCAAACTTATTTGAATGTTACTATTGATTAATATATAGGTTCTATAAAACACCTAAAGAAGCTCTCTCCTCCAAGGAAACCTTAACTTCTCAATAGAACTTGATGTTGACAAGTAACTTACCTTATCCATGTTGGGTACAAGTTCCTGAAGCTTTCTGATGCGGTCACTAATTCGCGTTCTCCGAACCTAACCAAAATGAGTAATACATAGTTAGAACCAAAACCACACAAAATTTTATCAACTTAGGGAAGTAGTCATAAATGAATAAATACACTAACCCTTTCTGCAATGCTGCGAGGATGAGTAGCACAACCACGCTTTGCACGTACCCTGCAAGGTACTGAATCCTCCAAAAGCTTCTCCATATCCACATCTATCAAATTGGACACCCCACCACTTTGCTCTCCTTTCTACCCAAAAAATTAAAAGAAAAAACATAATTCAAACTAAAGTCAAAGCATATATGATTTTGCTAAAAGGAGTAATATAGTAAGTTTCTCCCATTTGGCCAGAAATAGATAATTATCTAGTTGGTGGTCAGCTTTGAAAACAAAAGTAGGAAGCGTCAACCTCCAGTACTATTAAAAGAAACACTTAAGAATATTATAGGGATACTAAACACTTTCCTTTTATAGGCAAAGTTGAAAGACAAGCAGAAACATATAGTAGTACTTCACTAACCAACAACCAAAAGAGGAAAAAAGAAAAAAAAAAGAAAAAAAAAAAAGAAAACCCAACAACAGCCACTGGAAGTTGATATATATAGTATTCTTATCTCTTACCAACTGAGACTGAAACTTGGTAGGTGTGAATTGGGAATCAGGTTCTCTATTCCGCTTAGAGGATGGAGAAACATCAATACTTGGCGATAAATAGTCATAATTTGGAGGAATTCCAAAGTTAGAGAAGTAGGCATCAGAGGCAGCCGCAGAAGTGTTGGCAAGGAAATCAGCTGGAGAACTATTTTGCCTTTGGAAACCAGTCGGTGGTTCATCGAACAAGCCAGTTGGATCGGCTGAATTGGGAAATCGAGTTGCTGTTGAACTGGAAGTGAGTAGCTGAGTCAAGCACTGGTTAGGCTTTAAAAGGTCCTCCTCTCCTTCCTCGAAAAGGGCTTCTAACCAGGTGGCTGGAGCTGAGCGGAAGCGGGCGAGTCCACTTCGACTCACTTCACCACCACCACCACCACCACCACTAGAGCTGCTGCTTCCGCCAGGCGTCGGTTGCATCTGCGAGCTCGCTTTTTCTTTCTCTGTTCTCAACCTCTTCAGCTTCAGCCTTGAACGGAGTAAAGAGGAAAAAAAATTTAAAACTTTTTTTTTTTGAAGAATTTATTTCCTCTACCTTTTAAAAGTTTTTTAGCGAAAAAAAAAACCCCAGATATAGTTCTCTAATTCTTTTAGCAAAACAAAAAATAAAATTACAATATTTAATTATTTATATATGGTGATTATATGATACACCGGTGGTGTAAATTTTGGATTCCACAAGCGGTTTATGGAGTTGACACATGTCCATTTTTTGAATTAATTAAGTTTTAAATATTTCAATCTAATCTCTAAGGGACACATGTCACCCTTAAAGAGTCGCTTTGTGTAGTTTTCTAAACTCCACGGCCGGTGTATTGTATAATTTGTCATTTATATATTATTTTATATATATTATATATTATATATTAAACCTACTATTATTTTTATGAGCAAGGTCCTCGTTAAGTGCCACATGGCATTTGATTTTTTTTTACAAGTGTCAATAGTTAATTTTCTAATGTTTTGTTGATTATATTTGTATTCATTTAGTTTGGAAAAATTAAAGGACATTCATGATACCCTTTTGCTATATAAAATAAATTATCAAATAATTATAAATTTGTTATGAATATATATGTATGTTGTGGATGTCCATGAATCTAATTAAAGGAAGGATATGATTGATTACTTGGGTCATTTATACACATATACCTATGTACTAAGTTCATCCCCTTATATTTATGGTGATGTATCTATGTGCCTATAAATAGGCCACTTATTT
Source organism: Corchorus capsularis (assembly GCA_001974805.1). Taxonomy (NCBI): domain Eukaryota; kingdom Viridiplantae; phylum Streptophyta; class Magnoliopsida; order Malvales; family Malvaceae; genus Corchorus; species Corchorus capsularis. The sequence goes on from AWWV01015063.1 coordinate 43,114, forward strand.
TGTTATGGAATAAGATGAATAAGAACAATTTTTCTCCTTCTTCATATTTTCTTCTTCTCAATATTCTATTGTCTCTCTATTCGCTTGTCTTTTCCATACTTCGATTCTCTACTCCATTGTTTTTGTTTTGTTATCATTTCATAACAAAATTTCATTTCTTAACTGAATTTTCTTAAAAGAATTTATAAAATAAAACAGTCGCACGCGAAGCGCGACCAGGAAGTTCTAGTTATTATTATTATTATTATTATTATTATTATCTATACTAATTATAATGTGAAGTCCTGACTTTGTGTCACGAGTTGACTCGGATACAAACTCAGTTTTTAAAAGATTAAAAAGTACAAATAAAAACTACCAATTTGAAAATAAAACCACCAAGGATTAATTTTTATTTATATCATTTAAAAGAAAACTACCAACTTAAACAAATCTTCAAATTCAAAAAATGGCTTTCTCTTTTTCCTCTTGGGTTTCCAGTCCTTCCCTCCGTGGCCTCTCCGGTAGGGATTTTCCCTTGTCGATGTACAAGATTTCCTCCTTGGAATCTCTCCGATCTCCTAAGGATTTGTTTGTTCGATTTGTTTCCAACTGCTTCGATTTAATTTTTGAAATTCAAATTCAAATTCTCCCGTTTGCTGCTTGGGAGAATATCTATATATTGCTGAAACCCATCTGGTACTGGTGGTCTATTTTCCAGTTTGGTTTTCTTAGCCCTAGTTATCTTTATCGTTTGTGCAGTTTCAATCCTACCTCTCCTTTCGGTTTTCACTTTTTCACTTCTTTTTATTTGTTTTCTCAACTCTGTTGTTCCACGATGGGTACCCTTAGCAATCTCTGTTCTCGATTGTCACTTAATGAAGAGCAAAACCAAGAGGAGAACAAAGTCATTATGGTGGATAATGATTGGCTTGAGGAGAAGGATGGGGAATTGACCTATTTCCATCTACTTGGGTGTCTGTTATCGAAGCGGAAGGCGAATCTGGAGGGTTTGCGTTTGACCATGTTTCAAGCATGGAAGGTTGAAGGTGACTTTGTGATAAAAGAGGTTGGGGATAACCTGTTTGATTTCCAATTTGAGGATGAGATTGAAAGAGATAGGGTGTTGGTTTCACAGCCCTGGTGTTTCAATCGATCGTTGCTGGTGCTTCGTGATTTTGATGGGCTACAGGCTCCGGAGGATGTTGAGTTTGATTTTTGTCCATATTAGATGAGAATTTTTAATATCCCGTTCATGATGATGAATGATAAGGTGGGGAGGGTGGTCGGAGCGGCTATGGGTTCGGTGTTGAAGGTGGACGAAAGTTGTGGCCGATTTTTGAGGGTACGTGTGGAGCTTGATGTGAAGCAGCCTTTGAAGGAGGGAACCACGATTACAACACCTCATGGGGAGTTGCCGGTGCGATTTAAGTATGAAAAGCTGCCTGCTTTCTGTAGAGTGTGTGGCTTGCTAATCCATCTCGACTCTGATTGTCCAATAGGGGTTCAAATGCTCAGAAATCAGAGTGTTATGATCAAGCGCTTCACTGATCAGCTACGAGCAGAGGTGCCGGATATCAAAACCAAAATGTCATCAGCTGGGTCGAGTTCATTCCGTTTGGGCCGTGGTGGATCCAGTGGGGGACGATAGGGATCGAGAACAGGTCCGGCGGCGTCGGGATCGATGACGAGCCGACCAAGGGCGTTTCGTAGCCATATTGAGAGTCATTAATCCGGTCGCGTTTGGCGGCGCGTGCGTTGAACAATGACGATGTCTCCTGTGAAATTATTTCCAAAATTCCAGGACGAGTGGTTACGTAAAATCAGGAAAACGTGGAGACTGGGGAGATTACTTCCCGATGGTTGTTTCAGGATAATATACGGAATCTTCCTGAAAGTGAGGAGCGAGTTTTGGGGAGCAAGGTTGGTAGGGCAGTTATGAAAGAACAAGTGGGTGTTTCTCATCATGCCCAAGCCGCAAATAAGGGGATTTTTCTCTTAGGTGAGTTGGCAGAGGGAGTGGGTGAATCTTCTACTCCACCCTCTGCGAAAAAAAAGAATAAAGCATGCATTGTGGATTTTTCTCCACAGGTTTCGGGTCAGGCTATCCCTGGGATTGGGCTTTCCAATTATGGGCCGAGCAAGGTTGGGGTGAGTGCTATTCCTCCTGGTTTTGGGCCTAATTTGCCAACCCAAAATAATGTTTTGCAGGGTTTACATCAGGCAGAGGCATCTATTCCAAACAAAGCTGCTTCGTTTGTTTCTCTAGCTTTAGACTCTTCTTCTGCCTCTTCGATGTTTGTATTTGGACAAAACTCACCTTTACCGGCTAAAAAGGTTCGGCGATGGAAGAAGTCGGCAAGGGTTTCACAGTTGTATTCCTTCGAGACGCTAGGCCCTCAGTCGAATTTGAGAATAGGTCAGAAACGAAATTCAAAGCTGCTACTGGAATTGATACAGGAGGTTATAAACGTTATAAGGAGAAGGAAGTTGATGTTCCTACTCAAGATGATGTTGTTTTTGGAGCAGATATTTATGTACCTCGCGCAGCTTTAGGGGTGCAGGCTAGTGAAGGTCATAATGGTGGTGACGGAGAAGAACAGGACAATCAGAATCTTCAAGCGGCGGAGATGGGCAGTGGACACCATCTCTGCCGGGATCAATGAGTTTATTAGTTTGGAACTGCCGAGGTCTTGGTGGATCTCGTGCAGTTTATGCTCTTAGGAGTTTAGTTTTTTGTAATAATAAACCTAATGTCATTTTTCTCTCTGAAACTAAAAGAACTTGTAATGAGATGGAGTGGATTAGGTGTTGTTTAGGTTATGATTCTTGCTTTTCTGTTAGTAGTGTAGGTAGAGCGGGGGGTTTAGCCTTGCTCTGGAATAATGAATTTGAAGTTTCTATTTTGTCTTACTCTTGTTCTCATATTGATGTGCAAATTGGGTTTGATTTATCTAAAGCTTGGAGATTTATTGGTTTTTATGGTAGACCGGAGACTTCTCGCAGGTCTGAATCCTGGCAATTATTAAGAACTTTAAAGAATAAATCTGAATTACCTTGGCTCTGTTCAGGTGATTTCAATGAAATACTGCTTGGGGAGGAGAAAGTGGGAGGTGTTTTTCGACCTCAACACCAGATGGATCAATTTAGGGAGGTTGTTGATCACTGTGAATTTAGAGAATTGCCTGTTGAAGGCCCCTTGCTCACTTGGAGCCGTCGAATAAATGGGGAAATGGTTTACGAGAGGCTAGATCGAGCTTTTGGATCGGCTAGTTGGTGGCAGCGGTTTGCTTTCTCAGTTGAAAAACACTTGATGTCAAGTGCCTCTGATCATTGCCCATTGTTGATTACTGTGTCGGATCAGCCATGTGTTTCTTTCTTAAGTAAAAGGCACTTCCGTTTTGAGACAATGTGGGCTTCCAATCCAATGTTTAATACTGTGGTTGCTACGTCTTGGAACTCTGAAGCCTCTGGTGGTATACAGAATAAAATTGTTAAGTGTGTGAAGGCTTTAGAAAGTTGGAATAGAGATGTGTTTGGGAATATTAAGTTTAAGATAGCTGCACAAAGGAAAGCATATGAGGAGGCTTATGTAGCAGAAAGCTTGGGTTGCGACGCTACTTTAGTGAAGAATAGTCGGCGGGAATTAGACGATTTATGTAGACTAGAAGAATCTATGTGGAGGCAGCGATTTAAAGTCCACTGGCTGAAGGATGGAGATCGCAATACTCGGTATTTTCATTCAATCGCTACAACCAGAAAACGGAGAAATAAAATTACTGGTATAAGAGATGATCAGGGTGAATGGAAAACTGATCCTTTGGAGATGGAGAGGATTATTTGTGATTTTTACAGTGGTTTATTTTCAACAGCTTCTCCTTCTTTGGAAGCAATGGAGGCGGTTTTGGATCATATCGATGTATGCTTGGATGATGATATGCGAGGGAACTTGGAGGCTGACTTTACGAGTGAGGAAGTGAAGCAGGCTCTATTTCAAATGCAGGGAGATAAATCTCCCGGACCCGACGGTATGTCACCTTCCTTTTATCAGAAAGCACGGCATATTGTAGGTCCCGATATTACTGCTTTTATTTTAGGAATCTTGAATAATGGGGATGCTCTTCCTGACTTGAATCATACTGATATTGTATTGATTCCGAAAATTGGTTCTCCAACCATGGTAAAGGATTATAGGCCTATTGCTTTATGTAATGTGATTTTTAGGATACTTTCTAAGACTATTGCCAATCATTTAAAGCTTGTTCTTCCGTATTTAATTGGGGAAAGCCAAAGTGCTTTTGTACCTGATCGTATGATTTATGATAATGCAATGATAGCTTTCGAAACTATTCATTTTATGCGGAATAAACGAGTTGGAAGATGATCACATTTAGCTCTAAAATTGGATCTCAGCAAGGCCTATGACAAGATTGAATGGGATTTTTTAGAAAAGAGCATGTAGAAGATGGGTTTCCCATCTCGATGGGTTGTGCTTATTATGTCCTGTGTTAGGTCGGTTACCTATTCGATCTTGTTTAATGGGAAGCGTTGTGGAGTAGTAAAGCCTACAAGGGGAATACGACAGGGTGATCCGTTGTCTCCATACTTGTTTCTCTTGTGTATGGAGAGCCTCTCTCGTCTTCTTATTAGGGCTGATGAAACTGGAGCTATTGAAGGAATTGCAATAAATAGGTTTGCCCCACGTATCTCTCACCTATTTTTTGCGGATGATAGCATATTATTTATGAGAGCTCGGATGTCAGGTTGTGAGGCAGTTTTACATATTCTCAAACAGTTCGAGAGTGCTTCAGGTCAGCAAGTTAACATTGACAAGTCTTCAATGTTGTTTAGCTCGAATGCTACTGAAGATTGTAGGGTTGCGATTATGAATCGACTTGGTGTACAAAGGGTTTTGGAGCGGGATAAATATTTGGGTCTACCTATTATGGTTGGAAGGAATAAATCCATGGAGTTTGATTTTATTAAAGAACGATTGATCAATAGAGTGAAGTGTTGGCAAAATAAATTGTTCTCTGTGGCTGGCAAAGCTGTGATGATCCAATAGGTGGCTCAATCGATTCCTGTGTACTTGATGAGTGTGTTTCGTTTTCCAAAAAGTTTTGTGCATGAGTTAAACATGATCTTGGCAAGGTTCTGGTGGGGGAATGGTGAAAATACACGTAAGATTCACTGGATGAACTGGCTTGATCTATGTGTTTTGAAGGCTGATGGAGGCTTGGGTTTTAGAGATTTTGAAGCTTTTAACTTGTCTTTACTTGCTAAGCAATGTTGGAGGTTATTGCATAACCCTAGCTCTTTATGTTTTCGAGTTTTGAAAGCGAAGTATTTCCCTCAGGGAGATTTTTTGACTGCTTCTTTAGGCAGGAACCCATCCTTTTTGTGGCGAAGTTTACTAGATAGACGAAAGATAGTGCTAGAAGGATCTCGGTGGAGGATAGGGTGTGATAATATTGAATTTTGGAAGGATATATGGATCAATTCGGTCACTAAGGTGCCTCAACCGAGAGAGAATGTGAATATTGATGCAAGCCGAGTGGCAGATTTTATTGATTTCGAAAATAGGCAGTGGAGATTCGAGGAATTGATAGAGCTTGTGCAGGACGAGGATCTTCATACGATTGCTTGTATTCCCATACCGAGATCACCTTGTCCTGATTCTTTAATTTGGAACTCTTCTATAACGGGCCAGTTTACTACCAAATCGGCATACTATGTGGCGAGGTAGGTTCTAGGTCGAGAAGTGGTGGCTATTCCATCGCTGCGTGTGTTTTGGAAACGAATTTGGAGTGTTGAGGTACCTCCTAAAGTTCAATATTTTATGTGGAGATTGTGCTGGAATTTGTTGCCTTTGAAACAGAATTTGCAAGTTAGGGGTTTATCGGTTGACGATAGCTGTGATGTTTGTGGCGAGCGGGAGTCCTTGTCTCACCATGTTTTCTTCCTTTGTCCTTTCAGTCAACGGGTTTGGTCATTAGCAGCTCCATGGTTGGTGGGTTGTGTTGAAGAATGGCATGACCAGGGGGATTTTTGGCCTTGTTTGGTGGCTAAAGCTACTGAATTAGGCCAATTGGATCTTATGTTACTCATCCTTTGGTCGATTTGGACTAATCGTAACAGGTGCCTACATTCTTTGACAAGTTCTACGCCGGATAGTCTTTGCATTATGGTAAGTAATTTGTTGCATCAGTTGCAAAGTTTACCAGTTGAAGATAGTGGCTCTATTATTTCTCATCAAGGGTCTAATATTCAAATTCGATGCCAATCGCCTCCTGATGGATCGTTTCTGGTGAATACCGATGCATCCTTTTGCTCGAGTACTAGGGAAGCTTGTTTGGGTGTGGTTATTCGTGATCATGCAGGATCGATAGTGGTTAGTGCCTCGAGGGTTTTGAGATTTGTATCAAGTGCGTTGTATGCAGAGGTTCATGCTATCTTGTATGGTTTCGAATTGGCACTAGAGTATGATATTTACCATTGTATTTTTCAAACTGATTGTTTGGTGGCAGTGGGAGAAATTATGAAGAAGGGGCCGAGTTTGTGGGAAGGTGCTTGTTTGATTAATGAGATTAGGAATGTAATGTCTCTCTTTGATTCTTGTTTCATTGTATATATTAAGAGAGACCTTAATTCTTTGGCACATGAGTTAGCACAATGTAAGGCTAATCATGTGTGGTGCGGGAGTTTGTCTCCCGGCGTTTTGTAATCCTGTTTTTTTTTTCCATTATTATTAATGATAAATTCTGAATTTGGCTCAAAAAAAATGTACCAAAAAAAATACTATAAAATACTTTTTTATTTCTCCACTCACATAGTTAGGAGAGTGGATCTAGTATATATAATAAGAGGATATATCCCTTTGAAGTATTTTTCTCCAAACATGATTTTGGACCGTTGATTAGCACCAGATGTGAATTACTACTACAAAATCTTTCAAAAAGAAAGATCCAACGGTGATTAAGTAAAACATGTAGAGACCATAGGCAACCTCATAATTTTCTTCACCGTAACCTCTGGAAATAAGGAGTTTCAGCCTTGAAGTTTTCATTTCCAGATGCAGAAGGGTCACGTAATCGTCACTTCCCGATAAAAATCTAGAGTACAATGTGCGTCGATTTCACCGACAAAGAACGCTTGGCAGAACTTTCCCTGATGCGAGTCGTGTTCATTCATGGGCAAATTTTGGTTGCTTCATGTGGCAAAATTTAAGGAGTTGCAAATTTGCACAAATTTATGCAAAAAAGAAAGTTGGCTCATTGATTCATGGGAGCCGGTCCCGGGAGGGTGTAGAATTTGATTTGTTGCTATTAGCTTATTATTATATTATTAATTAATAATATTAATATATTATATTATTATATATATTACTAGTTTTAGCTTTCATAACATGTGTTGCACGTGTTCCAACATGTTTCGATTGAATATTTCTATGAAATTTTGATAATTACCCTATTAAATTTTGATAACTACGTTATGAAATTTAGATAATTACCTATGAAATTGTAATAAACTCCATATGAAATTTTGATAACCTAATGTGAAATTTTAATAAACCTTCCTATGAAATTTTGTAACCTCCCTATAAGATTTTGTTAATCTCCCTAATTTCTTTTTGATACAATTACTATAGTATGAAATTTTCAATCTCTCTATAAAAATTATACATCATTATCAGGTTGAACTACTCTATTTATTACTATACTAGTTTTCTGTCCGCGCTTCGCTGCGGCTTAGGATTTGAAAAGAGGTTACCGGTAAAGATAGTTCAAGTTATTAAAAGGAGGGTCATTAGATCATGGAGATCAAAATGTTTGCACATTTATAGTCAATTACGAGTACATGATAATTAATGATGTGGTATTAAAAGAAGGGTAATTATCTGATACACCGGCGGTGTAAATTTTAGATTCCACAACCGGATTGTGATTATTGGCCTTGCGTTCATTAGAATCCGATAAGGAGATCACTTTTATGCCAATGAAACATATAGGGATGTCAACGGGGCGGGGAATGTGCGGGGGATATAGTGTTGGAAAATTAGGACAAAAGTATAGCTTGAGTCGTGTAGGACACACTGTCCTAAAGGATAATTTCCGGCTTTTAACGGCTATCCCCCAGGATTAAACAAGCTCTTCTCGAAATCGAATTTCCGAGGCTAACAGGAACCACAAGAACAAACCCAGCAAGAAAAAGAGAGAAAGACAATTTAGAAAGGAGAAAAGAGTGTTTGAGAATTGGTATATGAAAATGAGAAATGAGAAGACTATTTATAGGTGAGGGGAAACAAAGGTTACGGTAAAGAGGAGCCAAAATATTAAAGGCATTAAAAGCATTAAAATTGATGTTGGGAACGTTTCTTAACGTTGGCAATAAGGATGGAAAGTTACAAAATCAAAATGGAGCAAATAGCATTGATAGACCAAAACGTTAGAAACGTTATAATAAAACAAAAATAATGATCTTAATTTATTCGGTCAATACGTTACTTTGCTTTTGAAATACTTAGATATATCATTATATATCTAACAATCCCCACATATTTCAAAAGTTTATTTAGAGAACGGTAAGTTTTGTTGGGTTTAAGACAAGTGAATGTAATCCATCGGGACTGGTGCCTTTTGGGCTATGAACCAGACCTAGAAAGAATGAAATATATAGTGCACAGAATTTTGGTGAAGTTTGAAACTTCTATGAACCGAAATTCTTTGTTGTATATTATAATCTCACCAATCAGATTACACCCCCACAATTCTTTGTGGTTCAACACGGTTTTGTGCTTTCGGCCATGCACGTGCCCTGTATTCATGAGTGCTCTAGAGAATTAGCCAAACTCTCATGGAAGCGGCCTCACTTCACACTCATATAGGTGATTTCCATCAAGTGTATTATGCAGTTAATACACCACCCATAAGGGATATGGTAAATCATTAAAAGTTTTAAAACTTAGCCTCTCAACTTTGCAGTCCTTTACACTAGTTACACCATAGAAGGGACTTCATATATTATATAGTGTTTAATATAACTAATAAGTGACTTGTTATTACCCATATGAACCTATTTCATGGGATCTCCAATCACATAGGTTGGGTTACCATCATTAGTTTTTCACAATTGGCTTTAGTCCCATTTCCCTCGATGTATCATTGATCAATTTTCTACCCAAGGGTTTAGTCAGAGGATCGGCCAAATTCACTTCTGACTTCACATAATCAATGGAAATAATTCCATCTTTTAACAGATGTTTTACCACATCATGTTTTAGACAAATATGTCTATTCTTGCCATTGGAAGTCTTATTCTTTGCAACGGCTATTGCCGCTTGGCAATCACAATGCATAAACACAGAAGGAGTTGGTTTCATTCCAAGTGGAATGTCAGTTAAGAGATTTCTTAACCATTCTGCTTCGTTGCCAGCTAAGTCTAGGGCAACAAACTCAGACTCCATAGTTGATCTGGCAATAATTGTTTGCCTAGATGACTTCCATGTCACAGCACCACCTCCAAGAGTGAACACATATCCACTTGTGGATTTTGTCTCATCTGAATCAGAGATCCAGTTTGCATCACTGTATCCTTCTAATACAGCGGGAAATCCACTATAAAAGATACCATAATTAGTAGTACCTTTCAAGTATTTCAATACTCTACTCAAGGCATTCCAATGATCTTGATTGGGATTTTGAGTATATCTACTCATCTACACACTGCATATGCAATGTCTGGTCTCGTGAAATTCATCAAATGTATCAGACTTCCAATGATCTGTGCATAGTTAGATTAAGATATGCTATCTCCTCGATTTTTCTTTAATTGAGTATTAGGATCATAAGGGGTATTCACAGGTTTGACATCAAAGTGTCCAAACTTTTTAAGTAGCCTCTCAACATAATGCTCTTGAGTGAGCATTAGGCCACCATCACATCTTATGATCTTTATACCCAAAATGACACTGGCTTCTCCCATGTCTTTCATATCAAAGTTTGAGGTTAAGAACCTCTTTGTCTCATTCACAACATCAATATTAGTACCAAAAATAAGCATATCATCCACATATAAACTAATGATTACACAATCATCACCAATTATCTTTGTATATACACATCTATCTACTTTTACAGTAGTAAATCCATCAGAAGTAATAAATTTATCAAATTTCTCATGCCATTGTTTTGGAGCTTGTTTTAAACCATATAAAGATTTAACTAATTTGCAAACCTTTTTCTCTTGCCCAGGAACAACACAACCTTCAGGTTGCACCATGTAAATTTCTTCATCTAAATCACCATTTAGAAAAGCAGTTTTGACATCCATTTGGTGAACAACAAGTTTGTGAACCGAGGCAAGAGCTATTAAAACACGAATTGAAGCAATTCTAGTTACTGGAGCAAAAGTATCAAAATAATCAACATTTTCTTTTTGTGTAAAACCTTTTGCAACCAATCTAGCTTTATATTTATCAATAGAGCCATCAGGATGATATTTTCTTTTGAAAATCCATTTACAACCAATGGGTTTAGCACCAGGTGGTAAATCCACTAAATCCCAAGTTTTGTTTTGTAAAATAGAATCAATTTCACTCTTGATGGCATCTTTCCAAAAACTACTATCTTTAGAAGAAACAGCTTCAGAAAAAGTTAAAGGATCATTGTCAATTAAACAAGTATAAAAGTCATTTCCAAAAGAAAATTCTTTTCTTGGTCTTTTGCTCCTTCTCAAATCATTATCAGTAACAACCAAATCGTCTTTACTAAAAGGTGCATGAGAAATTGAATCAGTCTTTAAAGGAAACATATAGTCAAAGAATTCGGCATTTTTGGTTTCAATAATTGTATTGCATTCAATCATATCACTTTTCAACACAAGAAACCTATATGCAGCACTATGTTCAGCATATCCAATAAACATGCAATCAGATGTTTTAGACCCTACTTTTCTTTTCTTTGGATCAGGCAACAAAACTTTAGCTAGGCACCCCCACACTTTTAAATATTTTAAGTTAGGAGCATAACCTTTCCAAAGTTCATAAGGTGTTTTACCTGTTTTCTTATAAGGTATTCTATTTTGAACATGACATGCAGATAATAAAGCTTCACCCCATAAATTTTCATGTGCATTAGAACTAATCATCATGGCATTCATCATATCTTTTAATGTTCTATTCTTTCTTTCTGCTACACCATTTGATTCAGGGGAATAAGGAGGAGTAACCTCATGTATTATTCCTTCTTTTTCACAATAATCATTCAATAGTACATATTCACCTCCTCTATCTGATCTAACTCTTTTTATCTTTTTATTCAAATATTTTTCTACTTCAGATTTATACAAAAGAAACATATCAAAAACTTCATCTTTATTCTTAATCAAATAAACTTTAGTATAGCGAGAAAAACCATCAATAAATGTCACATAATAATTTTTACCACCTCTTGTCATACATTGTTTCATGTCACCTAAATCAGTATGAATTAAGCTTAATAATTCAGATTCACGATTAATAGATATACAAGATTTTTTAGTCATCTTTGCTTCTACACATGTCAAACATTTATCCAAGTTGGTATTACTAACATTTGATATTAATCATAAAGATTGCATTTTCTTAATATATGGAAAACTAACATGTCCTAGTCTAGCATGCCACAAATCAAAGGAATCAATCATATAAGCAGAAGAACTAGCATTTCCATTCATAACATTTAAAATATTGAGTACAAACAAGCCTTGATTACAATAACCTTTTCCCACCAAGATATTATTCTTAGTCATGACAATCTTGTCAGACTCAAAAGCAACTTTCACACCCACTTTGCCTAAAAGGGACACAGAGACTAAATTGGCCCTAATATTAGGGACATGCAGCACTTCTTGAAGGGCCAAAGTCTTGCCCGAAGTTAACTTGAGAAGGACCTTCCCTTTGCCCAAAACTTGAGCAGTGCGGGAGTCACCAAGATATACTGTCTCTTCTCCTTACCCTACTGGAGTGTAGGAGGTAAAAGCGTCTTTGTTGGCACATATGTGCCTTGTAGCCCCAGAGTCTACAATCCACTCTTTCACATTTGCCATTATGTTGGCTTGAGAAACAACTGCAGCAATAATATCCTCAGAATCATCCGCTTCAACAAGATTAACTCTTGTTTTGGCAGGTTTATTGTTGTTTCCCATCATTCTCTTTCTGCATTGAGATGCATAGTGGCCAGGTTTGCCACACACAAAACAAGAACCTTGTTTCTTGAAAGTCGGGTTAGTAGGCTTAGGTTTTTAATCATGCTTAATATCAACTTTGTTATTTTTGTACCTGTTTTGGTGTTGGACGAGGTTGGCTTTCGTTGCTATCTCCTTGGCTTTGTTTGCATGGATCTCCTTTCGAGTAGTTTCTTCAATGATGATATGCACGATCAAGTCAGCAAGAGACATCTGCTTTTGCTTGTGTTTCAATTGTTGTTTGTAGTCTCTCCATGAATCAGACAGCTTTTCAATGAGAATTCCAGCAACAAACTCCTCTGGCAGTTCAATATTTTCAGCCTTAAGATCATCCACCAATTTGTGGTACTCGTTAATTTGGTCTTTGATGTCTTTGTCTTCTGACATCTCCCACCTATAGAAGTTCCCAATTACAAACTTTTGCTTTCCAACATCTTCAGTGGTATACTTTGTCACCATGGAGTCCCAAATTTGCTTTGCTTCTTTGTAAGGAGAATAGACATCAAAAAGCTCATTAGATAATGTACTGATTATAGTATGTATACACACCTTATTCGCATGAACCCAATGTTCCAATTGGACAGCTTCGGTTGGCTTGGCATCAGTCAAGGCATATGCAACACCATGCATATCAAGGGCTGAGAAAATCCTCTCCATCCATCGCTTGAAGTTGTGACCGTTGAAGACTTCTATCTTCGAAATGTCTGGAAAAGGCTTGGCATATGTGACTGGTGGAATAGGCACTGCAGTAGCACTTGCGGATGACATGTTTTGCTTGGCGGCATCGGCAAGGGTAGCATCAGTGATGACAGCTTCGGTGTTGTTGGCCATTATCCTTTAGATTGTTGGAAAATTAGGACAAAAGTATAGCTTGAGTCGTGTAGGACACACTGTCCTAAAGGATAATTTCCGGCTTTTAACGGCTATCCCCCAGGATTAAACAAGCTCTTCTCGAAATCGAATTTCCGAGGCTAACAGGAACCACAAGAACAAACCCAGCAAGAAAAAGAGAGAAAGACAATTTAGAAAGGAGAAAAGAGTGTTTGAGAATTGGTGTATGGAAATGAGAAATGAGAAGACTATTTATAGGTGAGGGGAAACAAAGGTTACGGTAAAGAGGAGCCAAAATATTAAAGGCATTAAAAGCATTAAAATTGATGTTGGGAACGTTTCTTAATGTTGGCAATAAGGATGAAAAGTTACAAAATCAAAATGGAGCAAATAGAACAAAACGTTAGAAACTTATAATAAAACAAAGATAATGATCTTAATTTATTTGGTCAACACGGTACTTTGCTTTTGAAATACTTAGATATATCATTATATATCCAGCATATAGTCCCCACCTCCGTCCCCGACTTAGGAACCCTTTCCTCGTCCCCGTCCCCGTCACCGACTTAGAGAATTTTTTTTTTTTATTTAGATATGTCAAGCTGCAGTTGGCAAAATCAATCGTAGGTGGAATATGAGCTTGGCAAGGATTAAAATCCGGTACCATTGATAAATAAAGAATCTATTACAGAGGTGGGCAGATCAGTAACTGTTCTTGAGTTGAACCAGACAATAGTACCACGGCAATGAAAAATAGATGAATATTTGGAAAGACAACGAACGAAGGTGACCATTAAATACAAATGGATCCCTTTAGAATGTGATGGATACCCCCAGAGTTAATCCAATCAATAGTGTCGTTCTGATTGGAATGAGATAATTATTTGAAAAGATAATGAATCAAGATAAATATATATTTAATAGGAAAGTGATAATCTCTCTTGATAATCAACAACATTATAAGTCGCTCCCTATAATTATACTCCAAGGAATATTTACAACTAAAACATTAGCTATATTCCAAGGAACAATCACAAGACGAATAGACGATAACTGTTGACATATGATAGTTATTTAAAAGACATCTCACTAAACTAACAAAAGGGTATCTTTGAGTAAACATCACGTACACGAACTGGCCACAAGTTCACTAATCCTAAGAAAAAAAAGATAGAACATAAAAACATGGAGAATGGATTATAAGCATGGATGGTTCATAATATTTAGGATGCATAAATATATGCCACGATTCAAAACAATTTTTTATTCAGCCATCTTCTAATGTGCTGCAACAAAGGAATAACTCAAAACTTCCTAGCCAAAAACCTTGACACCAGACGAAACTTCATCTACCTCCACATTCTCAACCCATATAATCTGTACAAAGAGACACTTAATAGTATTAACTCAAGGCATATATAATCAATCATAACTGAATTACCCTTTTCAAAGGTCACACTAGAGTGGATCCCGTCTTCCTTCACTCGAGGTCTTATGGAGTTAAATAACTCTCGGGTAATAAAATGGTTCAGCTCTGGTTCAAATGGTATCTGGGGTATATCTCTTATCTGTTGTTCACTTCATCCCTCTCCTTTCAGTCGAGTACTCACATGCGCTTGATAGCTGCCATAGCTTTGGGTCTCCTTCCTTGGGCTACAGCCTAAAGGAGCCTTTTCTTTCGGAAGAAGCCCCTTTAATCAGAAGTCAGGTAAGGGGCGTAAGAGCTGAGTCGTAAGGCGAAGAGTCTGATGAGCTGAACCGATAGGCGAAGTGGCGTTCACGGCTCGACTAGAAGGAGAGGGTCTGATGAGGTCCACTCTAGCTTATAGTAGTAGTAGGTCGACAGCAAAGTCAACTCGGTATGACAAAATAAGGGGTCTCTTCGTCTTTTTCTCCTCGCCGGGGACTTCCGCTGCTTCTGGTCGCGCTGCTACTTCTGACTGTGCTGATTCGGGCATTCCTCCAATGCTGGGAGTATGGGAAAGCCCCGATTCGATCAGTTCCGTTGCCCAAATCGAATGTTCTACCTGACTCAATCCCCTTCTTCAGGAATGGCGGCATGGCTTACAAGTGAGGATGCCCAGTCTCGGAACTGAGATTATAAATCTATTTCATATCCTCAACTGCCTTTTCTTTTGCTTTTGCGGGAAGGCTGACACAAAGGAAAGATCGGCTTCGGGCCGGACCCTTAGACTAGTCCTATCGATCTGACAAGAAGAAGGGAGGCATTTCACGGGGGAAGAGTCCTACAACTGAAGTCCCATT
>AWWV01015065.1:0-44689 GCA_001974805.1 Corchorus capsularis
ACATACTCAGGGAAAAATTCTCTCTTGATTCGTTCGTGTGGCTATGAGGTATATGGAGTTGCCTCTTCCCATGCGATGGATCTATTTTTTTGTGGTTAGGACGTTTGATTACTAATGCTTTGAGATACTCTTGGGGTCTTTCGAGGTCTGCTACTTGTGCTCTTTGTGCTGATGGGGATGAAGACTTATTGCATGTCTTGCGAGATTGTCATATGGCGCGCCAAATTTGGGATCGTATTTTTCCTTCCTCCAGCCAAACTGATTTTTTTTCAGGTTGATCTACATACTTGGCTTCGAAATAATCTTGATTTGGTAGACAAATCTCTATTTCAGGTGACTTTATTTGCCACTTCACTTTGGCGCATTTGGACTAGAAGGTGTCGAATTATCTTCCAGCCGGATGAAGATGATTCCTTGGAGACAACAATTGCAAATATCGTAGCTACCACCAAAGAAGTTCATGCCGTGTTCCTGATGCCTATAACTAAAGCTCAACATGTTGCAAGTATAGCTTGGCAACCTCCTTTGCCTAAGTCTGTTAAATTGAATACAGATGGTGCAGCTAGAGGAAATCCGGGTCTTGCTGGTGCTGGTGGTGTTATTCGGAATTCTGCGGGGCAATGGCTTGTTGGTTTTGCAGCACATCTTGGGGTTTGCTCTAATGTGGCGGCGGAACTTCATGCTTTACGCCTTGGATTATTACTAGCTTGGCAGGAAGGTTATAGGGCTCTTATTTGTGAAGTAGATGCCAAGGTAATACTTGATCTCTTAAAGTCGAATGAGAGCCCACAGAGCGGTAGGCTAAGCCGGAAAGGGAGAGAATAGATTATGTGAGAGGAAAAGGATACAACAGAGAGGAAAATGGCTGTCATACTACTCTTGAAGGAGAAAATGGAGATTTTTGCTTAAGTGACAACTGGAAAAAGGGAGAAAAAGTTTGTCACCCTTAAACAACATCAAAGATGGAAGATCAAAGTGTAATATTATTATGAGATATAAAATATAAGCTCCTGGCTGGAATTGGATGCTACAATTTTATTTGTAATTGGTCAATTTGGGTAATATCTCCTTCACATTTATACTCTGCTTCTTTATTCAATTATTCTTCTTGTTCTCCCTCTCTCTTTCTTTATTCATTTATTTTCCTAAAAAAAGCTATACTTGGTTCTTCAATTCACTAATCTCTCCACATTTTTGTTGCTATCATACTCCAGTGGAATGAGAATCCACCATTAATCCAAGCAGCATAAACCACAGAGTCTAATTGGCAAAGGTAACAGCAAAGAATGAAAATTGCCTCTACTCAATAAAAAATTGAATAAATGAGTAAGCGCATATATTCTTGTTCCTAAACAGCAAGCAAAAAGTCATAAGCCCAAAAAAAAAAACTGAGCACAAGATTCAGGGAAGCTCACCAATAAAGCAAACGAAGAGGACAACCCAGCCAGCAAATTGAATGGGACGACCATATTGCATTTGGTACTGAGACCTTTGGAGCTGCCTTTGAATAGCCCCATACCAGCCATAAAGTTGCTTATCATAGCAATCATCACAATCAAGGCAACTCTTACTCCTCTCATAGCATGCATTAATGCCCTGTGTGAGGAAATAATAAAACAGGAACTTATGAACACTAGTTGGACAGAAAAATGGCATTGTAACAAAAAGGTAAATACAATGAACTATGTAATTTCCTTTTGACTTTTAGTGTAACGAACTACTCTCTAATAAGTTGATTACACAAACAAATTTAAAAGAAGAAACTTGGTTAAAAAACTTGAAAACTTGGACTTTTCACCTATATCAGAATCGACCTCCTCACTCTCACATAATCGAACATAAACAAACTTAAAACAATTAATCAGGAAAGAAAGCTTAAATCTTGTATTGGAATAGTAAGCTGACACATCAAATAAAGCACCGTAAGGGTTTAGGTTTAACAATACTGATTCTCTATTGATCTTAACTAGGACTCAGAAGACATTTATATAACTACGAATCTAATAATAAAAAGGAGAACAGGGATTAAAGTGTTACCTTGATAAAAAAAATTTGTTGAGTTCATGAGATGATTCCTTTTGGCCAAGAAAAAGGGAGCTCCAATTCTTTTTGAAAGCATATTTGACGACCTGCAAATTAGAAATGAAAAATATCATTACAGGTGTTTTGACTCTCAATCAATACATATCTGATTCATCCAACCATTTTCCAAATTCAAAATACATTTTTAGAGCAAGCAAAGAAAGACTTTTTCTTTGGGGTTTATTTAGTAGACTTAAAAATAAATGAATAACAAAACAAATAAAAAAACGAAATTATTAGAAAGAAGGAAGAAAAGTATGAAACTTGAATTGAAACCAAATGCAGTCAACATTAAGCTGCATAATTGATAAGAGAGGGAGTCAAGATCAAAGTAGAGAAAAACACTAAAGCCCACCAATAAAGACCTCCAAAAAATCAGAGAGAAGGCAAAGCAACAAAAAATATAGATATATACGGCAGAGAATAACGGATAAAAAAGTGAGAGAGGAAACTGACCGATGTTCTGATTTTGTGAGATCCAAAGGTTATGGAGCCCTTCGATGGACCGCCCTTCTCTCTCCCATATACCTCTCTACTCTTCGCAGAGACGAATCAAAATAAATGGGCAAAACAAACCAAATAGAAAATAAGGCAGACGAATTGGAGAGGAGATGAACAGGAAGAACGCAAATGGAAAAGGGGGCAGGTAACCAAACAAAGGGAAACCGCAGGAAATGGGGGTAGTGGGTAAGAATCAAGACGAATAGCAAACACAAACCCTGAAAATCGGGCATCATCAATTGCACCCACATCGCAATCGCATGAAACGGGGGGAGTGGGTGAGAAAAAGCCTGAAAATCGGGGAGGAAATCAAGCAAGAAGTCGGGCTCGGGCAGAGATCGGAGCCCCAAGTACCCGATTGGAGGAAATTGGATCAAAAATCGATTTCAATTCTTGCACTGTAGAATGAACAGAAGCCGTGCTGGCCTCTCATTAAGTAAAGGTTAGATATAAATCATTCATATCAAGCTCTTCCATTCGCAAATCGAGCTCGTCCGTTCAGTCGTACAAACATATATAACTCATATTAAACTCCTCCCTCTGATAGTATATACATATTATACATATATATATATACTATATATTATTTTTAGTTACTATGGAAATTACTTAAAAGGCCAAATTGAGAATTAATGTGGTGCCTCCTTTTGCCTTTTTTTTTTTTGTCTTTTCGCACTTTTCAGGTGACTAAAAAGGCCCTCGATGAATTTCATCCCTTACTTTTCCTGCTGTCCTTTTTTGTAATTTACTATTTTTATATTTATGATTAAGTGTGTTTTAATTACATATTAATTGTGTGTGGATATTAGGATTTACCGATTCAACTTCTCTACCGGAATTCCAAGGGATTGGTGCTATAAATGTATCTGCAATAATGGTTGATTCATGGGTGAACTATTGACATTCCAGTCCTGTTTTCCTTTCGTCTTCATTTCTATTTGGGTGGGTTTCTTCTTCCCTAACAATTCTCTGAATTGGTTTCACATGGTCTTCGTTCTGTTTCCTAAACTTTCCAGGTGGACGTTGATAAGATCCTTACAATTAATTTAGCAGCGCCTTAGAATGGCATAACCTAATGTGGGGAGATTTCACTTCTCACCGCAACATTTTGAGGTAAATCTGGATTTATTTGTTGATTATATTATTTGATACTTAAATTTAACATTTCCTTATTCCTCTTTTATTTAAAAAGTTTTTTTTATTTATCATTCGACTTCCTTTTTATGAGGTTTCTATTAATTGCTTATGTTTAGTATATTTCCACATTTCCAAAAGCATAGTTAGCCAATGCTAAGTACAATCATTTTGTGATGCATTCTGTAAACTACATATACTCCTGCAAATGCTCTCAACTAATTCAAGTTTTATACGACAACTATACATGCTACTTGACTACAAAAAATTAGGCCTTCCTTCTTCAGAAGTCAAATTCTTCCACCTACCCGAGTCTATTATTTTAACAATTGCAATCAAAAGCAAAAAATAACTGCAGCGTATACTATGTTTTTTTAGATAATCAACATACATTTCAAACAACAATTGATATTAGTTTTATTTTGATGAATAATCTAGAGATGGAGGAGTAGAATATTAGCTTTATTTTGATGAATTACCTAGAGATGGAGTAGAATTTAGGTAATGCACTTTTAGAATGAAAGAGAGGTTATGTGTTTTGCTTTATATATGCGAATTATTTGTTTCGATGTATGAGTTTCTTCTAACTGATTAACTTACAGTCAATGCAATATCTTCTTACTAACCGACTTAAACAACTACATAAAATATAACCCTAATAAGAAGATGACTGCAGCGCAAGTGCAGGCCGCCCTACTTGTTCGAATTGAGCTCTTCCACTCGGTAGTATATAGAGCACGTTATCACACTGAGTTCCTCATTCAGCATTAATCCTCCACATAGCATATTATCAATTTGAGTTCCATTCATTTAACATTACTCTAAATGGTACATTATCAGTTTGAATGCTCTCATGTTCACCAACCTTCTATGCAGCATATTGTTTATTTGAACTCTTTTGTTCGATATTCCTCTACGGAGTACATTATCAACTCGAGTTCTCCTATCCACCATCATTCCTAAAGCGCACTCTCCTACTCAATCCTAAAAAATTGAGCACTCCCCTTTTCGGCATTCATGGCATATCTCTCATTCATCTCACAGAGCACTATACAGTTAGATAGAGGGGCGCATTACCAAATCAAGCATTCTACGACTGAACACTCTCCACATGGAGTATACATCCAAATTGAATACCCTTATGTTCGACACTATCTAGTTATGCGACTGGTAAGCCTGTTTAGCTCATATCGTCCCAACTTGCCCACCTGACGCTCAGTTTCATAGTCGTTTATGCAATCATTTTTGTATCGCCCTCATACCTAAGGGGCAATGTTGAGTCCATATAGAACGGCCTAAAGCCACACCATGTATAGAGAGAAAACTACTCCACACATAAGGTAAAAGTTCATTATCTCCACTCTTTAGATCTTAAACTCTCTAAACACCTTAAGACCTCATTAACTTCAGTATTTCCAAAGACCTTAATATCTTGCTAACTCCAATATCAAAGAGGATCCCCTCCAGATAAAAAACTCGGGGCCCTTATCTCATGATCCGCTCTATTATAGATAACATGAACTTCTCTATTTGATTGATGGGTCTCTCTCTCTAAGAAGTTTCAACAGCTCACGTTTAACCCTTGTCCTTAGTGCCTTTAACCTCCAATCCCATTGTAATATAATCATCTCTTCTAGTTGTGGGGAAAAAATATGATATTCACAATCTTGTAACGGTATAAATTATCAAATCACATAATATGATTAATTTATTATATGTTTCTAATATAACAATGTTGAAAAAAGTGTTACGTAACTCAAATATCAAAGGAAATACTAAATTTAAAGGATTACGCAAGAACGCGGCATGATAATTCAGACACCTTCACCCAAGACCTAAATTTCTTTCCCAATTTCAAACATAGAATTTTTTTAATAAGAACAAAAGCAGACAATCATCAAACTTCGTACATACGTTTAAAAATTCAACTCCTTTGAAAAATCATTTTAAGAAATCATCAAACATAGTATTGAAAAAATGAAGAAAATAATTTACTCCTTTTTTGACAATCTAATCCGGTTTAGTTCTTATAGTATATATGATTATACGTTTAAAAATTCAACTCCTTTTGAAAAATCGTTTTAAGCAATCATCGAACATAGTAATGAAACTAATGAAGAAAATAAGTTAAAAAAAAGTGATAAAGGAAAATGAAATTCCAAAGCATGACAAGAAGTTATCAATATCATACCTCGACGATAGTTTTTAATTTATAACTGCAAAAATAACAAAAATTTTAAAATGGAAAAAGAAAAATTCAAACTCTTTTCATGGCCATTGCACCTTATAGACATATGTTTAAGAAAAATAATACCATAATTACAAATGCAACAATCATATATTTATCATCATCGTTTTTTTTCTTTTTGCTACATATTTATTATCATTGTTAATAATTTGGATAAGTAGTTAGAAATATATAAAAAATATTTTGACTAAGATTTAAACTTAAAATTAAATCACAAATAAATAATATATGTAGTAGAAATTGGGTTGGTCAATAATAATATAATAATATATACAAAACATAAAAGTCTAATTTTAAGTAATGACAATTTAGAAATATTTTTGAAAATAAAAAGAGTAGAATCGGAAAACATAAAATTTCTCATTATTCGTACTTTTATACATAGTATAGATTTGGAGAAACTATTAATTTTGTCTCATTTCGGGCTAGTAGGCTCGTTTGAGCCCATGAAGCCCAAATTGCCAAGTCAGATGTCTTGAAACCTAAATCTGATACTCTTAGGGGGCATTTGGATTGGGGTAATATCAACTTAACCCCGTAATGTGACCCCTGTAATGTGATATTAACTAGTTTGGTTTAAAAGAATCGTACATTACCTAGTTATACCATTACCGTGCCACGTCGGCTTTTTGGCCACATTACCAGGAATATTGTTAATACCGACTCCCCCCTGGTATTGTGACATTACCGAGTCTCTTCCTTTTTTTGGACAAAATAGCCCTCAATAATTAGCCTGATATGACTTAGTTGCCCTTACTTTTCATTTTGATTACATTATACCATCATATATTATACTCATCAGATTTCCATTTTATTCATTTCATTTCTTTTTCTCTACTAACCCTAGTGTCGTTCTCTTCTTCTCCTTCTTCTACTTGCTTCAAATCTGTTGTATTCTACCTTGTTTCGATTTGTTTGTTTAATAAGAAGTG
This sequence comes from Corchorus capsularis, assembly GCA_001974805.1. Taxonomy (NCBI): domain Eukaryota; kingdom Viridiplantae; phylum Streptophyta; class Magnoliopsida; order Malvales; family Malvaceae; genus Corchorus; species Corchorus capsularis. Next base: position 6,898 of record AWWV01015065.1, read on the forward strand.
TTCGTTGAAGAGTGTGGGTCTCGATTTCGGCCTTGTTTCGAACATTTTGCTTCTCTCTCAGTCTTCTTGGATTCGGTCAGTTAAACATTCCTCTTGTTTTCTAACTTTTTCAAAAAAAAAAATTCATGAAATTGCTTTGGGTTCTTGTTATTTGGTTGGGTTTGTGGTGAAATTCGTTGGTTTGCTTAGCTTTATGGTCTTCGACTATCTTAACTTTTTTTGAAATCAGGGTTTATGTTTGGCTAATTGCCCAAATCAGGACAAAACCTTTGCCTGATTGTTCAAATCAGGGCCAAACCTTTAATACGTAACAAATGAGGGTCTAACCTTTCAGAACTGAGTCAAATCAGGACACGTTATAATTGACGTTAGCGTGTGTATTAGAGGCGTCATAAAAACGCGTGACCCAACCTAAATGTGACACGTGTCCTTTAAAAATTAATTTCTGAATTTTGAATTTCGTCTTGGTATTTTACTTTTTTTTACTTTAGAATTATTAAATGAAATAAAGTTAGAAAAAACAAAAAAAAAGTGAAAATGGTTGTTTTTACCAAAAAGAAGATCAAATCAATTAATTTTCCAAAAAATTATGAATATGTATGAAGAACACTAAGAACAAACACCCAACTCCCGCCGGCCCTTTCACCATAGCCCGTTGCCGGAGTTATGAAAAGCCATCTGAATTTCCAGATACCACATTGTCACCGTCCTAAACCCAAATGTAGTCTTAGGTTTACCAAATTTCTTCTCAAATACCCAGATATACAAAAGAAGAAGCAAAAATCTACAACCCGAATATGACAAGAAAACCCAGATTTAACGACGCTGCTACCACTCCCAGTCTTAGCTCAACTGCAGCTTCCTCGGCGATTCCACAAAGCCGCTTCACAGAGAGTTCCTCGAGAGCTGGACAGTTGTCGAGCAAAGCGTTCATGCCTTTAGCTCCAAAATTGCAAAATCCTCACGAGAGCATCTTTAGACCCCTGCAGTTCTTTGTGAAGACAGCCAAGCCCGCATCTGTCAAGTTACGGCAAGCATATGACAAAAAAAATGGCTTGAGATCATGCCTTTATAGCTCCTAAGACAAGTCAAGTTTCAGAGGTAAGTGCCATGTCACGAAACTGGCTTTGAAATGTGAGTATGTAACCATAGATCCGTTAGCTATGGCAATGAATATGACAAAAAATTGTTTGTTTAAATTGTTTTCATTTTTTTTGCTTTCTTGGTGACAAAAAAAAATTGTTTTCATTCTCATTTTCAATTTCAAGTTCAGTTTTTGTTTTGTTTTGTTAAAAAAAATTTCTCCTATTTTTTTTTGTTTACCGAAACTTTTTGTTTAATTTGTTAAGGTGATAAATTGATAATTTGTTTTCTCTTTCTTTTACTAAATTATTATTAATATATATTTTGTCAATAAATGTGGTTTTCTTTTGTTACTAATCTTGATTAACAAAAAACAAACATATTAATAATTTCAAAATTTTAAATTTATCTTATTTTAACCAACCAATCAACCACTGCCAAATTAGAATACTGTTAATTTTAACTGCGCGTGCCTTTCACCCTCTTTATTCTGTTAGTACTTGTCCTTATTTGGCTCAGTTCTGAAAGGTTGGATCCTGATTTGGTACGTTTTAAAGGTTTGGCCCTGATTTGAGCAATCAGGCAAAGGTTTTGTCCTGATTTGGGCATTTAGCCTTTATGTTTTACAAATTAGGGGTTTTGATTTCTGTTTAAATAATTGATGTTAAATTGGCATTTATGGTTTGAAAATGAAAAGAAATTTTATTTTGTTAGCGAAATTAGGTGAAATAAACTGCAAATATGATTTAATTTCAGTCTTTTGTTCGATTGAATTGTTGCGAATGTTGTTATTGTTGTTGGATATATTAATTTAGCCATTTTCTGCTATTTTTGTGTACCATTGTTTGTGTGGTGAAACTGTTTTAGAGATTTATTGTTGCTTTGATTGTGCATTTTGGTAGGGAGTTATGGCTGGGTTGAGTATATGACAGAAGAGAAACTTGGTAGCTATTTTGATTGTGCAGTTGAAGATGATGGAATCTATTTTCGATATGATACTTTTTATTGCTTTGCTTTTAATTGTTAGGAGGAGGAGAATGGTTAGATTGCCAGTGACATATTCACATGAATTACATAGGAGGAGATATTTTAGGTCATTGAACATGAATCAAATGGTATTTGATAATGATAGAGTCTGCATTGACAATTGCAGAATGGATAGAAGGGCTGATAGTGGTGATAGAAGGCTGGCCATATTTGAAGAAATCCTGAAAATGGGTGGGGTTCACAAACCAACAAGTCATTGAAGCTGGGGAGATAATCCTCAAAGTTGCACACAAGGTGGAGGCTTTCTTTGGTTTGCCTCAAATGCTCATGAGGGACTATGTGATGAAGCAATTGGCTAATGCCAACCCATACATACCAGGATTTGATGTTTGAGGCAGTTTCTGATGAATGGTAGGCAGGTTCTGATTTGGGGTGGTTATGGCTTTATTCTTTTGAATTGATTACTTTTTGTTGATATTTAGGTGAAATTTAGGGTAGTTGTACATGGCCTATAAACTCTCATCTTTATTATATTGGTTGCCTTGTCTTGGCAGTAGATATTGTGTACATGTTAAATGCCTTGGGTGAATATTTGGAAGGTTTTATTTTCATGTTTAATGCCTTGATGGCAGTACTTATTATGCATTTATGGCATTGAATATTATGCTCTTATAGTTTCTAATTATGGATGAATGATGTTAAATTTCACTAGTAAATTCATGTTCTTTAATTTTATATATGGACTTGTGATGAATGCAACTATGGCTTGTTTTGAGTAAGGTACTTGAAAGTTCATTTTTTCCAGGACTTAGGCATTTTTTTTATTGTCACATTAACTAGGCAAAGCAGGGGCATTTAAGTAATCATGTTTTTATTACTGACAAACATTATTGAAAACCAAACTGGTTAATCACATTACCCCGGAATCCTAACCAAACAAAATTAGGTAATATTTTGCAGTAATCTCATTACAATCGGTAATATTGCATGCCCCCAATCCAAACGCCCCTTAGACCCGATTCAATAATATGGAAGCCCAAACAAGGAGTCAAAATCCAATCAGCAATTATGATGCTGTACTGATTCAACCCTAATGCAGCATTGTTAAATCATATTTAAAGTAGGACTTCATAAGAGCAGTTTTGGAAAAAAATTCATAACGTTTGATACAGAGCTCAGAAAAATGCAAGTGAGGTACCATCTACAACTTTTATGTTACCTCAAGACCCTTAAAATTTCTAAACAGAATTGATTTTCTCCTAAACCGACTCTTTTTTTTTCGTCTAAGTTTTTTTTTCAAAGATTTTTTTTTCAAAAAAAAATTAGTGAAAAATATTTTTTTATTAAAAAAATCTTACGTGGACTGTGCCATGTGAGCAACACGGTCAGAAATTTGACGGCGTCACAACCACGTCAGCAAATTTGACGGTGCAATGGACGATATCTAACGTGAGGGACTCAATTATTTCCAATCCTTTAGTTTAAGGACTAAATTGCTGAAATTCTGACTTGAGGGACCAAATTGCACATTAGCTTTGAGTACATGGAACAATTGGGTACTTTTTAACCATAGCTTTCAAATGGGAGTACAAAATTTGTTCAATTAAAGGCCGTTGTCAATTGTTTAGGCTCAAAAGCTTAAGACATAATTTAATGAGAAAAAAGGTCGAATGACTTAAACTAACCAATTATTGGTATTAATATTACCTCAATTTAGTGAAAAAAAGCCTTTGATAACTAATATTTACGAAAACATGAAAAATTTCATCAAAATGCCGCTTATATATTTTTAATATTATATGTGAATATGAAAAAAATTATTTAATTTACTTTGAATATTTACGTATTTTTATGGATATTTATGGATATTTGAATAAAACGATAAATATTGACGGATACATGAATATATCGATGGATATTCCATGGCATTGAAATTTTTTTAAATATTTATATCGAGGGAGACAAATATAAGATATATCAAGGTATCGACAGATATTTAATTCCATGAACTCAACTAAGCTTTAATTCAATCTTCTTCCTCTTCTCACTTGATTTTTTGTTTTGCAATTTTGAATAAAAATTTTAAAATGAATTATTTTAAGAATTTTTTCTGTAACATTATCATTTTGTCACGTGGATTGATGACGTAAGAAAATTTGACAGCCCGCCGGCCACCACCAGGATGCGAGTAACAAAAGGGTCTATTTGATTAAAATTGTGAATTAAGGAGTGATATTAGCCAAACTTAAAGGTCATGGACTTATTTGACAGTTTTCTATAAGTTGAGTGACTAAATAGAGTGACAATGGCATTTTCGTGATTTCATCGAATCTCCTCCGTTGTAATTCTCTGTAATCTCATAAGGATATTTTAGTAATTTAAAACAACATATATATTAATCCAAGAAATTGGCTAACCCTATCCAATTAAATTCTCTTTTTCCTCCATTGTTTAAATGAAAAAATTAGAAAAGAACAGACTTGGTCTCTTTTTTCTTTTCTTCTCACTGGACATTGCGTTAGCTCCCCTGTTTCTTCTCAGCTACACTTGAGAAAGTTCCGAATTTACCCTCAGGCTCATCTCAAAAACCCCATCCACTCCCTCCGTTCTTGTCCTCTCAGATTCCATCGGTAGTCAAAGATCCTCTTCACTTGGATCAACTACAAAAACGAAGAAAAAACATCAATTTTTCTCTGCTCATGCGATGCGTAAGTAGAAAGAAAGAAGAAGTAGATTTCTTTGTTGATGGATTTGACGGAAGGAGTCGGAGAGAGCTCGTCACCGCCGAGGAGCTTCGGTAGCTTCAACAGCTACGATGTCAGAAACGACGTTTTCAATCGTTTAGTTGAAACCGGCCACGAAGAAGCCATTTCTAACCCTGACTTTCGCGACCGATTAGATTCTCACTTCAATCGATTGCCTGCTAGGTATAATTTTATTTTCGTACCAAGAAGAAATTCATACTTATGTAAGTGCTTCAGTTATGGACTTGATGTTAATATGGAGACAGTGGAAGATGTTTATGAAGAATTGAGGAGTATTTTTAGTAGGATAGGTTAAAGATGATGAAGTTGTTTCGTTCTTGGATTCAGTTATGGACTTGATGTTAATATGGAGAAAGTGGAAGATGTTTTGTTACATCAAACACTTCTTGCATCTGCTAAGGATCCGGAGAAGCGGCCAGTTTATCATATTCGATTCTTGGAGGTACTACTAATACCTTTGTTTGTAGTTTTAATTGAAATATTTAGGCTATAAGAAAAACTTCTTCTGCTTTTATACTTTTTGTTGCATTCAAGTTTTGGGAATTGGAAAATAGGGATTTAGAGATACCTGCTGTTACTTTGACTACTAGCTTAGTATATGTAGTGATGTTTCTGATCAGGTTAATACGGAGAGGCTTAATATTTGAATATTGGAGGTAGTGTTTGTCATATATACCAGCAAAGCATAGAATCAAAATACCATGCAAAGTGATGCTTGTCATTTCCCTTAAAATTAGCCATTACAAGAAGATATGGAGTTGTGTTACTTGATTGTTGATTGATAATAAGTTACCATAGATGGTGAGTTTGCATTTTGAAGATGCGAATGTTGGTGATATGTAAACTTTAGAATGATGCTCTTAAAGCTTTGCTTGATAAGGGATGGTTGAAAATGGCAAGGATGGAAAATATTTGTGCTTGCAAGGATTACAATATACAGTAAATAAATGTTGATATTGTCATTTATACTATGCATATAATTAATATTATTTGTTTAAATCTATCATCAAGATAGCTCTTTATGAAATTTATAATAACCCACTAGTGGAGAAATATGTTATGAACAATGAATGATGCTTAGTCATGAAAAGCTTAAAGGCCTACTGTGCTCTTGTCAATAAGCTGCGCCTGGGGAATTTGGCAGCTGCATAAGTTGAAGAAGATGGGTAGTTAAGAGGCAATTTGTGATTTAAACTGAACTTGTGTTGAACCTTCCATGCATGTCTAGTTTGTGATGATCAGGTAGAACTCCACATGATTTGATATCATACTTAAGTTTCAAAATGATCAGATGAATCAAAACACTTATGCTTTTATATATTGAAATTGTACTTTTTTTGATACCCATGTGAGCTGAAATGAATGAAGGTAAGGAAAGGAATTCTTTTCTTGAACATCTGTTGTAGGTGAAGTTAATGATGATCATTTCTGTTTTGTGGCTTAGTTGAAGGCTTATGTTTCTGCTCATGTCTTATAGAAATATACAACCATAAACAATCAGCACATCCATGCATCTTGATGTGTGTGTATTTCGCAGTTGTATACGTTGTTTTGCTCAAGCATGCATATTATTTCTATTTCTAAGATGATTTGTAGGTATGGGCAATACCCTGGAAAGCACTGTAAGTATTACTAGTATGTTTTAATAAGATCACAGAAGTCCATGATTTTTGTGTTATCTTGTTGATTTTTCCTCAAGTTTCATCAATAATTTCCTCAATATCCTTTTCTGCTCTGCTACATTTGTCAGTATCATTTATTGCTTTTTATCATTTGACTGTTCTTTCTTTCTGGTCCACCCCCCCCCCCCCCCAAAAAAAAAAAAAAAAAGGCAGTGGCTAAACTATATTCAGAAGCACTTGCTTGCAATCTGGTTTGGAAACTGAAAGTAGATGACTAAGCAAGACTAGCATATCCGAACCACTATCTAAATAGTTAAAGATAAATTAGTCAGCAAACCTTCAAGAAATTTGCTCTTAACTAATTTGATCTTTTTGATCAATTACAGTGTCATTTCTAAATTATTCTTGATATTTTATCATGTGATCCATGATTTTATATGCCTTTGTTTCCTGATTCTAACTGTATTCTCCCCTTTTAAATGTTGGCTTGTAGAATCTTTGCACCAAAGCGGATTCCAATGACAATCAAGAATTTGTAAATTCGTTTTCTTCTCAAAGGCCTTCTAATGATGGAGAGAGTGAAGAAGTTGTCCCATCCCATGAAAGGTATTATATTTATGACATTTTTAGTTTTGTACCATGTTCCTTTTTCATTATTTGATGATATGAAAGTTTTTTCCCCCCCATCTTTTTTTATTAGTACTTTTTTTTATATGTCATTTTAGTTGTTGATTATTGCTCCTTCACCTTCTGTTAAATTGAAGCAGGGATCGTCCGGTTGACTTTGAACCTTGCTCTAAGCTCGAGGACCTAAATTTGGATGTGAGAAAGAATTCCAAGTGTGTAAAGGATAGATATCTTTCAGAGAACTTTTCCAAAAGGTGCCTTTATTTCTTTGATATTTCAGTTATATATTTCATTTATATTTGTAACTTGGTAACTGCATAGCCTTTTTTATACTTTTAGATAAGAGAACCTGTGTGCTTTTCGTGTTGTGGGGCTGGGAGCTTTTGCTGTTTGTGTTTGTGCATATATAATCTTCCACCTAGAAAATTACTTCAAATGTAGATAAAGATAGGCTATTTTCCGTGCTTCAACCATTAAGATTATACCTGTATTCTTCGAAACTAAATTGTTTCTCTTTTTCTGACATGGGTTAATTTATCCGAGATCTGTATGACTTCTACTCTCCCTTCTGGTTCATGTTTATATTCATGGGAGTTTTGAATTCTCCTCCATATAGATGTTTACAGGTCGGAATTGGCTAATTGCTCAAATAAGGGCCTGATCTTTTACTTTGGCCAAATAAGGGCTTAATGTTATCGAAAATGCTCAAATAAGGGCCTGACCTTTGAATTTGGCCAAATAAGGGCCTAACGTTATCGAAAATGCTCAAATAAGGGCCTGACGTCAGTTTGGATGACACGTGAGAATTTTCGATGCCAGGCCCTTATTTGAGCATTTTGGCAAACGTTAGGCCCTTATTTGGCCAAATTAAAAGATCAGGCCCTTATTTGAGCATTTTGGCAAATGTTAGGCCCTTATTTGGCCAAATTAAAAGATCAAGCCCTTATTTGAGATTTTGGCAAACTTTAGGCCCTTATTTGAGCAATTAGCTGTCGGAATTTAATCAAGGGAGGTCTCAGGTTCGAGACTCCCCACTCCCCTAGGTAGAGGTCCCTTTCCCTACCTCCCATGTACCAGAAGAGAAGGGGGAAAAAAGAGAGAACATGGTAGTTTTGTTGCTAATAACAATACCCATCTTCAATTTTTATTTTCTTCCTTTTGACATTGCTGATTTTATTAATTGTACGATGAAATGTTAGATTGTTGTTGTTGGTATTGCAAAACTTAGGCTGCAAGTCTTTGCTATCTTGAGAAGCTTCTGTCTCAAGGGTCTTATTGCAGTAAGTAGTTATTCAGTTATGTTCTAATTGTCTATATGGTTATGAGATTGCCTTGCTATCAATAGTCACTTCTTAAAAGGTTCACTTGGAAGCATGTTTTCTTATCTATCGATGCTCATCTTTCTCATTCTCTCTCCCCTTCCCTGTAGTGACACTTGAGGTAGCAATTGTGTATAATAACGTATGTATATGTATGTGCAGATTGAGTACTGCATTTTATATGCCCATGCAGAATACATGCGTACTAGATCTAGAATGAGGCTGGTAAAGGCAGCTTTGATTCAGTCTTGGATTTGTAATATGTATAAAGGGAAGTGAGTTGGCTTGTGATTTGTTATGCAGGCAAGATACCATACATATTCCAATTCATGAAGTGATATTTTCTACCACTGATAGGCCAAAGTTGCTTAGTCAGGTATATTTGAGAACATGGGTTTTCTTATTTACATGAGAATATTACTTTTGTTTTAGAGTAAAGTAACTCATATCATCCTTGTGGTTTGACTTTTCTCTTAAGTACATTCCAATATTATTTTTTTTCTTGACACTGAAAACCACATGACTTTTCTCTTATGTATAGCAAGATACCATACATATTCCAATTCATGTGGTTTGTTGTCATCATCTAGTAACTTGTAATAATGAGGTCTGCTTATGCTAATAGTGGTGGATGCTTTTAGTTTGACTTTTTTTTATCATTGACTTGTGATGTTTATATATACATATTATAAAAGGTTAATGGTGTTTAAACTTACTCTAGGAAAAGAGATTGATCCTTGTTCGTTTGAGAACACTCAAAAAAACTAATGAAAGATTATCTTCTGTGACAATCTTAGTTTATCTGCTATAAACTTGTATCATTTAGATTTCTGCCAATATTTCTTTCAATTCCTTGCTTTTGAACTTCATAAGAGAACTAGTAATTTGGAAGGAACATGTAGCCAAGAGCCTTTTGGTGCAACATGTGTTAGAAACACTTGAGGTCTGTATAGAATATCTGTTTTGATTTGTGAATGCTACTCCCTCTGTTCCTATATATAAGTCACAACCCTTTGTTCCTTCTTATTTGTCATTTTACAAAGTCAAAAAGGCATTAATTACTTATTTTCCAAACATACCCTTCTTTAATTACGGAGAGAGAGAATGAGTATGTGTGTAGATGAATATTTAATTAAGGGTGTTTTGGGAAAGAAGACTAAGATATGCATAAAATTTTACAAACCAACTAACTTTTAACTACTTGCCTTGGTTGAAGATTTCGGTTATTTAGGACTTATAATAAGGAACATAGGGAGTAATAAATATCCTTACCGTTTTTGCACTCTCTACTATGTATGTTATTGTAATAAAGTTTTGGAAGTACTTAAGAAATAGAAAAGAATTTTAGTTGGATTTAAGTAGCATGTCGGGATTTCAACATCATCACTTATATCTTGTTAATTGTTTTCCTTTTCGATAAAATTTATCTTGTTAACCTAGTAAGATCTGAAATACTGACTATCTGTCATTTTCTTCTAGCTTTCTGCATTGCTTTCAGACATAGGACTTAACATTCGTGAAGCACATGTGTTCTCAACAACTGATGGCTACTCTTTGGATGTGTTTGTGGTCGATGGATGGCCTGTTGAGGTAGCTATTGCACCATAAAATGTTCTGTTGTTTTATGTTCTTGTACCTCTGTAGCCCTTGGAATGTGTAACAAAGAAGGAATCTTACTTTGCAGAACATAATTTATCTTCTGCTATTGTCATCATGAAGTTTCTTATTGGTAGTTCTATTCTCTCTCTCTCTCTCTCTGGGATGCGATTTAAGAAATCATTCTTGGTTTGATGGTGGAGCATTCGTCAATTCTTTTAATCTACGTCTTGCATTTGTTCATATCTAAGATGAAGTAAGAACTCCAGATCATCACTCAGTATGTCCAGAAATAAAATGGCTTTGGATTTTGATTCATGTTTTCTCCTAACACTCTGTGTTATGTCCTTTTTGTCCATGCCTTGTCAAAACCTCTTTTTGTTTCTGCAATATGAATTTGACTTTTGAGCATAAATTCATTAAATATTTTCTGGTTGATGCTTGTTTAGATTAAAATTTGTCAGGTTTGTTAAGCAACGTACAATTTATATCCTGGAGAGTAGCCATGTAATATATTAAGGAGCATTGTGATTATATTTCTTTTATGACAGGGATCTCTGCTGAGTCCAAATGTTGCTGACTTTGCAATGTTGTGGCCAGGATACAGATGATTTATATAAAGCTATGGAAAAAGCAGTCGCTAAAAACAAGGTAAAATATGTCCATTTGAATTCAATTTTTGGCCTTTGTTTTCTAGTTTTATGCAACAAATCCCAAAAGAAGAGCGGTTACTAATGTTTCAGATTGTAGTTTTTGCAATGTACTTGGTCATAATACAGCTAGCAAACTACTTGACATTTGATTTTTGAAAGATTTAGTATCATCTCGTTATATTTGGAAGTTTAAGTGGCTCTTAACAATTGAAGAGCTTTTCACAGTTCAATAGTATGAAGCTTTTGATGTAGCCACTGCTAGATTCTTGCATGTGACGGATGATCTGTATGTAAATTTATACTTATGATAATTAATTGAGCTGATCCTGATACTGGTTTTTCACCCCTGTAAGTTAGATTCTGATGGAGCTTTCTCACATCTTATGTTGCTTTCACTTTTTTCTTTTTCTTTTCTTTTTTTTTTTTCGGGGGGGGGGGGGGGATATGAATTCTCCCTTCATTAAGTGAATTAGTATGAATGCCAAAAAAATGCACTTGGGAGATGAATTTTCCCTCCATTAAGTGAATTAGTATGAATGCCAAAAAAATGCACTTATGGCTGCTGGAAATACAGGGGTCATTGTCTGGATCTGTACATTCCCGGTCAGGAATAGATGATGCATCAGCAACACATGAAAAACCCGGAGATTGGGAGATAGATAGAAGACTTTTGAAGATAGGAGAAAAAATTGCCTCTGGGTCTTGCGGAGATCTGTGAGTTGGGCTGCTATCAACTTGCTATTCCTGATCTACTCTGTTCATAATTATTTATTTTATTGCTCATGCTTCTTCTGATTTTCATCTGAAGGTATCATGGTTTCTACCTTGGGCAAGATGTTGCTATCAAAATTCTTAGATCTGAACATTTGAATGATGCTCTGGAAGATGAGTTTGCTCAAGAGGTGGCAATTTTGCGGTGAGAAACTTTTAGCTGATACATTAGAATCCACTGTGATCACATTGTTTTTAGCTACCATCTTTAATTGTCGCGATGTTGTATCCCAGTATTTGGTGTTAAATAACCCACCTGCGCCTTGTTTTTTTTTGCACTCACCAACCTGGCAAAAGAAAACGCTAATGGAAAAAAATGAATGGTTAAATTTCTGAACACCTATGTTTCCTTGTTAAAAGGTGATTAATTTTGTAGGTTACTCATATTGGATCTTGCTTTTTATGTCTCTCAGCTTCCTTTAAATCAAATAAGCTATAGAAGGAGCAAAAACAAGTTGTTCAGACTTTGTTGCCAAGTGTTAGTGGTAGCTTTGTCTTTGCATTGATTCTACCATGGAGTTGTTATCATACTTGCTCGTTATGGTTGTAAATTTCTATGGTTTCCTCGAAAGAAAACATTCTTTGCAAGCATTTCTTGACTAATGGTCAATTACATCTCAGCAAGTAATATTCTTATGCATGCATTCTCTTGCTAAAGAATAGAAAGCTTTTCCTTAAATTTAATTCTACTTTCATTGAGGTACCTGCTTCTCAAAATTTAAGTATTAATATTATGTGAATATAAGATTTTTCCTTGCATTTGCTTATGAGCCAATAATATATTGGCTAATATATGTTGGGGAACTTTTAGGTGAAGTCCTTGTGTGTATTTTATGCGAGTGGCCTCTAACATTTTGATGTTTGTCCAAGTGATAAATGGCAGAAAAAGTAATTTGTTTACTTAAATTTTGGTCACATGTCAAAGTATCAGAGGTTACACACATGAAATACACTTAAGTAACTTCACCTAAGTTGTTCCCATTATTATATACTCTATGGTCAGTTTTTCCGTGTGCATTTAAATATATGCAGTGCCATTATAATATGGATGTCAATCTTATTCTTATCGGTTCTCGAGTGCAGAGAGGTCCAGCATAAAAATGTTGTACGTTTTATTGGTGCATGTACAAAGTCCCCACATTTGTGCATAGTGACAGGTATGAAATTTCCGACGAAATTGCAAAATCTTTTGCTGTTCTCTTTGGAACCCCTAGCCAGGTCTTTGAAGTGTTGTTGAAGGATTTTGTGTTTTGGACTTCTGAACTTCAATACTTCTACTGATCTAAAAGTCAAGTTCCATTGGAGCTTCTTGTGTTGGTTTATCCCTAGTAATAGGTTTGGAATCTCAGTTGGGGACAGAGTTATATGGTTGGTGGTGTTAGTTTATTGATTAACCAATCTCCATGGAGGTCTTTTGTTTGGTCATCAATTGAAGTTTTACCCTACATTATTCTGAGCTTCTGTTATTTATTTATTTATTTTTGCGGTTGTGCACTTAAATTGTGGCCACAATTAAAAGAATTAATCCAGTAGATGGCGATTGAGGATTGATGGCTTCCAACCCCCCTTCCTACCTGCTTCACCAAATACCACTAATATATGCTTTCAAATTATCACTAGCTGCAAAAACTGATTTTGCAGCTCTAATTACCATTTGCAGAATATATGCCTGGGGGAAGCCTATATGATTATTTGCATAAGAATCATAATGTCTTGAAGCTCTGTCAGCTGCTTAAATTTGCTATTGATGTCTGCAAAGGAATGGAGTATCTGCATCAAAATCACATTATCCACCGGGACTTGAAGACAGCAAATTTGCTAATGGATACAGACAATGTAAGAACTTTTGGATATCATCGATATAACCATTCTCAAGGTATTAGTACCTGATTTGCTAATAATTAAAATTGTTCTAGGTGTTGGGGAACATGACAGAGGATTTAGTTGTAAACTAGAACTGTGACAGCTGGAAGAGTTAGGATTTCCCTTGAAAATGTTCTTAACTGGGGTAAAAATTACATGAAGAATAAACTAATTATATGAATTTTAACAATGTTGGGTTAGTAGATTGAATGCTAGTGAAAAACCTGATGATTATCTGAAATGAGCATTTAGGCTCGTCTGTTGAATTATTTTGAACCCTTTACAGATGTTGAATTATTTCATTTAGGCTCATATGTAGGAAAAATTCAAGTGTCTTTATTTATATAGCACTCGATATTTTTTCATCATGTTTATACTGTCTTTGCAACTTAAGATGCTTTATTATGGTTCAGGTATCGGCAATCTCCAGTTTTCTAATAGTATTTTATGTTGACGGTGACTGTCTGGTCTAAACTGATTTAACGCAATCAGAATATGCATTGAAAAAAACTGCCAGTGGAGATTACTGGTGTATGCCAGTCAAAATCTTAACTATCAAAATAACTAGTGGTTAAGGGCGGTTGTCAAGCTGGGAAATTGATTTATTTTCATCTCAGATGTTAGTGGTTAAGATTTTCATATTTTGGTGCTGATGGAGAGTTTGGAAGGTGTATGATTCAGCTGTTCTGTAATCAAATTTTATTTTTATACTCTCGAGTAAGGTATTTGTATGTGAAGTTTCCTTTGGTAAGAGCAGCAAGCAATGATGTATGAGCAATAGGCTAGATCATCCATCAGCTTCAATCACAAAGGATGAGAAGTGATAGAAAAGCAAGTTGTGTTTTGTCTGTGTCGGGATTGGAGGATCTGATTCCTCCTACAAGTTCCATGGCCTGTAATATATTTTCTATGAACTATTTTTTTAACTGAGTTACTGGAAATTTGTGCCATTCCTCTAATGACTTGATCTGTTATGTCATGATGTATTTGTTTCCTTTCATTGAAGTATTTTTCATGTTAATAGGGTAGACAGCTAAAATAGCTTCTTGTAATATGTATTGGCATCTCTAGGTTTTGAGTATATAACAGTTTAAATAGAGGTTTTGGATAAAAAAATTGTTTTCTAAATTTGAACTTTTTGTTCTCCCTCAAGGTTGTTAAGGTGGCAGATTTTGGTGTTGCTCGGTTCCAGAACCAAGGAGGAGTAATGACAGCTGAGACTGGGACATATAGATGGATGGCACCTGAGGTATGAATCTCTTATGTTAATCTTCTTTTTGCCTGCCAAGAAGACTGAGTGGTTGTTGTCTCCTTAATTCCTTGAAAACTTGGTCATTTGATGAATCTGATAGCAAATTTCATTTTACATTGGTGGAAATTATCTCCATCTGCTGGTCCATAAATGTTAATATTCTGATATGTTCCTTCTACGTGTTTTCCACTAAAATTGAATGTGCCTGCATGTTTATTTATTCAAGTTCATATATTAAACCCTGTAATGTGTCATAATTTTGGGTTACGTTGGTGTACATGGCTTTCATCTTATTGACATCTTAGCTTATTTTCTTCCCACTAGGTCATAAACCATCAGCCATATGATCAGAAAGCGGATATATTCAGTTTTGCTATTGTACTGTGGGAGCTAGTGACAGCCAAGGTATTTCTGAAATTGAAGCAAGTTGATGAGCAATTGCATTCTCGGTATTTGGAAGTTAGACTTCTGAAAATCGTGTTTTTTTTTTTTTGGCAGGTTCCCTATGATACCATGACCCCATTGCAAGCTGCCTTGGGAGTGAGACAGGTCTGTACTTATATGGAATTAAATAATAATTGTATTTATATCATGAGTATAAAAACTTGGGCTTGTTTGCTAATGGAGAACATTCTCCATTTTCCATCTCCAAAAATATCAAAGAAAGTAGGTAGTGACACAACATGTGTCAATGAAAACAAGTATATTTTTGGAAAATGGAGATGACAATGGAGTGGAAAATGAAGAACATATTTATTTTATTTTGAGATTTTCACTCCATTGTCATCTCCATTCTCTAAAAATATGCTTGTTTGCATTGACACATGTTGTGGCACTACCTAGTTTCTTTGATATTTTTGGAGATGGAAAATGGAAAATGTTCTCCACTAGCAAACAAGCCCTAGTCTCTGTATCTTGGATCTAAAATTTTCGAGATTTCTTTTATTCTAGTACTAGTATATGCTATTGTTATCACTTTATCATGCATTTTCTGTAAGCAATTGTATGTCTAATGTTTGTGGATTTGTATCTTATAGTTTCTTTCAGCAGCATTAAATCTTTTGTCTGCAATGTATTTGCCTTAAGGTGCTCAATCGGCATCTACTTCTGACTTGAAATAGTAACGCTAATAATACCTATATTAGTGGTTCTCTAGTTTTGTTGCAATAATAGTCTTGTAATTTGGTTTCGTCAGGGCCTGCGTCCAGATCTTCCCGAGAATGCACATCCAAAACTCATAGACCTGATGAAGAGATGTTGGGAAGCAGATCCCGACAGACGACCATCCTTCTCTGAGATAACAGCTGAGCTTGAGACACTTTATGAAGAAGTTAAGGTTAGAATTTTCACCAATGGATTGTTATTTTTGTTTCGAGTGTGTTATTTATTTGCATCTAACGAATTTTGTATGGTTTACAGGAAACAACAGAAACAGTGAATGGCAACTGAAGATTTTGGTAGCCGGATCAACCCATTTGAAGATTTCTTATGGTAAGATAGTTATAGAGGTCTGATATGTGTATAATTGAGAGAGGGAAATTCTCAAAGGCTTTGCTATATACAAGATATTATACTACTACAGGAAAGGCGCACACACAAAGAAAAAAAAAAAAAAAGCTGATTTGTGATTTCTTTTCTTCTAATGACACGGTGTTAACTGTCTTACACGAAGACGATGTAAAAGGAAGGAAAATTGCTTCAAGCAAATATGATACCAAATTTCCATCAGCCAAGTATGACTTTACAACGTCTTCAATGATTTACAATGTCTAAGCAATTATCTCTGCCTTCTGTATTGTTGGGGTTGTTCAAGTAAGGGCTTAACTCTGTGAAAATGTTCGATTTAGGGTTTAACATTTCAATATCATCAAATTACGACTTTACGTTTCAATTTTAACTCAAACGAGAATCTGACTTGATTGATAAGGCTTCCTATCTGTAACCGTTTCACCACCGTTTGATCGTTTCACCACCGTTTTAGAGCCAAACGGAGCTTAAGTGTAAACTCCTTTTCAATTGCTGTTCTAACTCCTTTTCAATTGCTGTTCTAATAATCTCATCTGTATAGTACCTAATTTAATCTATACATGTAATTTCATCTGTACAGTTGCTAAATAGTGTCAATCTCACCGTTAACGCACCGTTCTACTAAACGCAACCTAAATCACTGAAAGAATATTCAAGTGATGCTAAATTGTTTTGGCTTTATCCGAACCAAAATTAAATATTGTAGTACGTTCTATGTTGCTTGCGACATGGCTTTTTTTAGTTTTTGATGTTATTCTAATGTTTCCCTTGTACAATTAAATTACAATATTCATTCTAAAACTCTATAGGGAATATATTAATATTTAGGACTAATTATTTACATATATATATATATATATATATAGACACACACACACTATGTTTAAAAGTACGAATAAAGGGAAACTTTATGTTTTCAGATTGTATCTTTTTTTTTTCAAATATATTTCTAAATTGCCATTACTGAATAATATTTTAATTAATTAATTATTTAATTATTAAAATAATGAAAATTTAGATTATCCTCATTAATTAGGATCTAGTGTGACCAATAGGAATGCTCCAAATCATCTTTAGCATCTGAATTTTCGTCCAAAACATTCTCCAAGTCGATTTAGGAGAAGATCAATTCTGTCCAGAAATTTGAAAGGTAAAATCGTCCACCGGAACTGAAGAATTAGGTCTCGAGGTAAAAATAAATTGTTGTAGATATTGGAATCCTCTTTCCAACGGTATCTCATGCATTTTTTTGAGCTCTATATCAAAAGTTATGAATTTTCTTCGAAAACTGCTATTGTGAAGTCCTCCTTGAAATAGGATTTAACAATGCTGCATCATTACTGTATCGTAATTACTGATTAGACTTGAACTCCTTCTTTAGGCTTCCATACGAACAACTTGGGTTTAAGAATATCATATTTGGGCTTCAAGACATCTGGCTTGGCAATTTGGGCTTCATGGACTCAAACGGGCCTACTGGTACGAAATGAGACAAAATCAATAATTTCTCCAAATCTATACTATATATAAATGTACGAATAATTATCGCAAAAAAAAAAAATGTACGAATAACGAGAAACTTTATGTTTTGCGATTGTACCATTTTTTTTTCAAAAATATTTCTAAATTTCCATTACTTAAAATTAGACTTTATGTTTTATATATATTATTATATTATTATTGGCCGACCCAATGTCTACTATATATATTATTATTTATTTATGATTTAATTTTAAATTTAAATCTTACTCAAACTATTTTATATATATCTATACTATGCATATATATATATATTTAACTACTTATCCAAATTATTAATGATAATAAATATGTAGCAAAAAAAATGATGATGATAAATATATGATTATTGCATTTGTAATTTTGGTATCATTTTTCTTAAACGTATGTTCATAAATCATAAGGTACAATCGCCATGAAAAGAGTTTGAATTTTTCTTTTTCCATTTAAAAATTTCTATTATTTTTGCAGTTATAAAAAAGTACCGTCTAGGTATGGTATTGATAACTTCTTGTCTTGGGAGTTTCATTTTTCCTTTATCACTCTTTTTAACTTATTTTCTTCTTTATTTTCATTAATATGTTTGATGATTGCTTAAAACGATTTTTCAAAAGGAGTTGAATTTTTAAACGTATAATCATACTATAAGAACTAAACCGGATTAGATTGCCAAAAAAAAAAAAAAACCCCCAAAAAAAGAGTTCTTGTTTTCTTCATTTTTTTTAATACTATGTTTGACGGTTTCTTAAAATGATTTTTCAAAGGAGTTGAATTTTTAAATCGTATCTACGAATTTTGATGATTGTTTGCTTTTGTTCTTATTAAAAAAAGAATTCTATGTTTGAAACTAGGAAAGATATTTAGGTCTTGGTTGAGGTGTCTGGATTATCATGTCGTATTCTTGCGTAATCCTTTAAATTTAGTGTTTCATTTGATATTTGAGTTACGTAACACTTTTTTCAACATTGTTCGATTACAAACATAAAATAATTTAATTATATTGTGTGATTTACTAATTTATACCGTTGCAAGATTATTAATTTCATATTTTTTTCCCACAACTAGAAGAGATGATTATATTACAATGGGATTGAAGGTTAAATGCACTAAGGACAAGGGTTAAACGTGAGCTGTTGAAACTTCTTAGGGAGACAGTCTTATCAATTAAATAGAGAAATTCGTGTGATCTATAATAGAGCGGACGATGAGATAAGGGTCCCGAGATTTTTGTCTGGAGGGGATCCTTTTTTATATTGGAGTTAGTAGGTGTTGCGCCAAAAATCTCTTGATAGAGTTTTTGCGTAAAAACCTTAGTGATAGCATAGGGGCGTGCCAGTCAATTTGCTGAAATTGACAAAGAGAGAATAAAGAACAAGATCTGGTGAAAGCGCATCAGATTAAAAGATCTGGGGTGCGCGTAGCAGCAGATTTAAAAAGATTAGAACGATTGTGGGGACTGGATCAAAGTCACACCGGAGCATTTAAATTATCGATCCACAAGAACAAGGCTTCCTAAAAAAGAGCGTTTCAAGAGCTGTGATTGAGATTTGAGAAAAAAATAGCAATTTGATTTTTATTGCTGAGAGAGAAACAAGAGTACAGTGTTTCTATGTCCGTAGACAAGATTGAACAAGAGAAATATGAAGAACGAGTAAGAACTCGTGAAGAACAAGAGAAAAAGGCGCGGAGCCAGAGAGAATAAGCACGGAGCTTGGTTTTTTGTCGGAGCAAGTTTGTGAAGTGCAGGACTTTTTTGTGTTGAGATCTGTGTTCTGAAGCTCTGGAGTTGATCCCTTTATATAGGGGGCGGCATGGGCCTTGAAATTGGTGGGCTTTACTTGCTGAGGAAGGCGAACTCTTCTGATTGGTCGGAGGAAATTTCCAGGAAGTTGCAGTGAAGCTTCCTTCTCCTTCTAGTTGTTGCAGCAGGTGATAGGAGGATGAGAAGAAGGATGTGAGGCATCCCTCATAGCATATAGGCGACTTCCCTCTCATAGTACCTAGGTAGTATGAGGTACTAGGTAGTATGAGGTGATAGGCTGCATCTGCTGTATTAGGTGTAGTCCCTGTTGCCTCTAATGAGCTGAAACTACTAAATTGGCTGAGAGGTGACCTTGGGTATATGGAGTATAACACCTAGGCCACGGAATTCCTCATACTTAGCCATATTTAGGTCTTCTAAGGACGAAAATACCCTTTTACTAAGAACTATGGCTAAACCGGGGTGATAAAGCCACTTTGTCCTTAATTGAAGAAGATGTAAAAGTTACAAACAAACTCAGATTGAGCTCAAACTTCACCAGTAGGGTTCGTATATCAGCCATAGACTATGGTTAAAATCTTGGCTTGATCTGAGTCTTCCTTCATAGTAAACTAGACTTCTCACCTCAAACTGTCCTTAAATGAAAAACTAACATAAGTTTTTCATTCTAAGTCTGAATGAGCTGAAATTTTGCCAAGGTACTTAGAATATTTCCATGAAACTATGGAAAAAATCCCAAGTAAAACCGTGCTCCCCTTGGTGGTGAACTAGGTTTGTCTCCCTGTATTGTCCTTAAATGAAAAACTAGCATAAGTTTTTCATTCTAAGTCCAACAAGTCTAATTTTCCACCAGTAGACTTAGATTATCACCATATAGCTATGGTAAAAAATCTAAGTAAAACCGAACTCTCTAGCATAGAGAAGTTGGTTTGACTCCTCAAACTGTCCTTAACTGAAAAACTAGCATAAGTTTTTCATAATAAGTCTGTTTGAGATGAAATTTCACCAAGATGACCTACATGTATCAAGGAACATCATGGTAAAACCCTTTATTGGAGCCGCACCCCCTAGGTGTACTATCACGTTTGACCTTGCCTTTTTGTCCTTAAATGAACAAAATGCAAGTTTGCCTCGCGGGGGAGTACTATTAGCTGGGCGGCCTGACCACTATACTAGGGTGGTCATGTATGAGGGTGGTGAGTGATAACATCTCACACCTCCCTTAGTTCAGTGAGTGTTTCTCCTGCTGATACTCCCTTACTCTCTGCCTCCTCAGTGCAAGGGATGAGGAGACTACATCCTATGACTATGATAGCCATAGGGCGGCCTTCCCTGGGTATGGGAAAGACTTAGATCATTTTATCCCATGATATATCTCCCACCTGCATGGTCAGGTAGCATACAACTCCCTTCCTTACTCTCTGCCTGAGGTATCAGGTTGCTGTATCTAAGGAAGCTGTACCCTTGAGACTTATTGCACCACATTCCTATAGGTAGGGGCGGCACATAGGGAGTAATTAATAATAATTATTCCAAAAATAATTATTATTAATTTATTTATTTATTAATTTTGGCCTTTATTCATTAATTGCAAGATTTCTCCTAATTCTGACAGAATCAGGGTGGTGCAGAAACTAAGTTTCATTAGGATCTCTGATTAAATCTTGACCACTCATCTTGATCTTTATTATGCAAAGACCAATTTACCCTCAATTGTAAATTGAGGTATAAACAATGCCCCCCTAAGCTTAAGTCCTTGATTTTAAAAGGATTTGAGCTTGTATATAAGGAAATTGGTCTTGGGCCAAAGTCTTTTTCTTATTTCCCTAGCCAACCGTCGACCTTACCTCCTTGGAACCCTCTTGGACGAAAATTTCAGCCCCTTTTCAAGCATCAATGGCTTCCAAGGATCAAGGTAAAAATCCTCCATCAAAGTCCTCTTCCAACCAAGGTGATTACTTCATGAAATTTCAATTTTTGAACTTTAATTCATCAATTCTCCTTTCATGCCGTAAACCCTAGTTAGGACACTTGCTTGTGTCGACTTTGATGGTAGATTTTGAGTAATATGGCTGCTGGAAAACAAGTAATTAACTTGATTTAAAAATCAAATTAATTAGGTTAAGAAATTGGCAAAAACCCCTAGCTAAAACCATGTAAGTTTCGGCCTAGTGCTTGATTTTTGCCATAGATCTTTAACTCAACATGTTGCTGCATAAATTCATGAAGAATAGAGCTTAAACATGTGAATTAGGTCGACTTTAGGGGCTGTTATGTCGACATTAGGGTTTCCTAACCCTAGTTGGAATTTTCGGCCTTAATTGGCTAGAATTCCAAATTCAATTAGGTTTAGGACTTTGATTAAACCAAAATTGACTAGGATAGGATGTAATCCTCCTGAAATTAGGTTGTAATTGGATGAATAACAGACCTAATTAGACAAGGGCTTAAACCCTAGCATACCGCAAACCCTAATTGCAAAAAACTAGGATAGTTTTTGGCGGCATGCAATTTAGTCCCTAGGGTTTAGGATTTTTTGTAATTTTCGGCCTAATTGATTAAATTGGCCAAAAATTCAGGGAGTAAACTCATAAAATTAGGTCATACCACATGAACACAAACCTAATTTTGATGAAATCAAGCAATCCCTAATAGGCCGTGACCCATTTTGCAAAAATTGCAACTTGGCGGCAAATTAGCTAGCTTGATAAATTAGGGTTTTTGTGATTTTGGCCAAATTGATTATTTAAGCCAAAAATCAGGGGGTTTAGTGACTTAATTAGGTCATAATGATAACCTAATTTTGAGAATTCCAAAACCCTAGCACACTGCGGCCCTAAATTGCAGAAATTGCAATTTATGCGGTTTGCAATTGTACCCTTAGGGTTGGAATTTTCCTAATTTTGTTATTTTTGACTTAATTGATAAACTTAGCCAAAAATAACCTTAGGTTTAGGCTTAATTAAATTAAATTTCATAAAGATGAAACTTAATTTTGATTAAAACCTAAACCCTAGCATGCCATGTCCTTAATTGCAAAAATTGCAATTTGGACAACATGCAATTAGGGTTTTCGGCCTTGTGGCCAAAAATTAATTTTATTTTCTAAAATTATTAATCATAACTAATATTTGGCAGCCATAATTAATATTTTTGTCAAAATAAAAATTATGAAATTATTTTAGGTGGTAAAAATTTAATTTTTCACCAACTTATTAACAAAATTGTACTAACTTAAAATTAACAAAAATTGTTGGCTAACAAATTATTTCCCTCTACATCGGAGTGATATGCTTCCTCTTCAAGGTGATAGGTTTGACTTCCGCAAGTAGGTGGGTAAAGTTGCACCATGGGCCTGTTGTCTCAGCTGAATGCTTGGGTAGACCGCATAGTCACACATCGTGAAGAAAAGCTGCGAAAGCAGGAGTTTTCTTACGATGGTGCTTTGCTTGTCTCCCTCATCTCATTCTGGAACAGGTGTTGGAACTACTTTCACCTCCCATGCGGTCAATGTCAGTAACCCCCCTTGACATGGTAGCTATAACATGTCTTCTTGTAGATGGGGAATGGATTTCAGCCAACTTTAATATTAGTGGCCTTTATTTATTTTAGGCATCTAATTTAAACAAAATCCTTGTCAATTTTAATCTCATGGTCTCATGATAAAACCACTAAGATTCAAATATACTTAGGATTATTCGGCCTCCTCCTTATAACCGGGGCCGAAAGTTAAATTCCACAACACTTGTATAATTTAAGTGATGGAATTTTCCTCTTAAGCCGCATTTGCTGTTGGGGCGGCTTCGCCCACTGGGTTTTATATGACCTTGGTGAGGACAAAGTCCTTAACACCATCTTTCTTGCCCCTCGGGCATTGCTTCCATCCTCTCAATCCTGGCTAGGATGTTTTCTTGATCTTGAGTCATTTGCTCTTTGAGTTTGTCAATAAATATGCTTATTTCAATCAATATTTATTCATAATTAAGGATTAAATAATCTCAAGGCAACAATAAGAAGCTAAAGCTTTGAGTTTGTCACGCATATGTTGTGACCCATATAAAACAATCAAAATTTTCTATTTGTATGTTTCATTGGCAAAAGTTAACAAAAATGGCAAAGGTTATTTGAAGTTCGTGTTATCGGAGGGAGGGACTGGGTCGGTACCGTATTATTCTTTAGTTGGGACTCATGATTTTTACACCCTAAAGCCTTAAACTAATGAAGAGAATAAGAACGTTATTGCAGTAAAAAACTTTATTGCATAATCTTCAATGTCTTTGGCTTACACTTCTCCTCTTTCTAGTGGCTGCTGTATAATTTCTCCATTTCTCAATAACAAATTTTGCTTAGCATAATGAGCAATTCACAATATGGAGCAGAGCAGAATCTTCGACAGATGATGAATGCCCATTATCATCCCACTTCCACAACATCTTCATCAGCTTTGGTAAGGACCATCTAAAAGAGATGGAGAACCTCAAACTCCAATACTTTAAAGAGCTTCTTCAGCGAGAAAACAAGCCAAACGTTTTGGAAAGTTGTGTTGGGTATATGCAACGATGGAAGAAGATGGCAGTGCTTTTTATAATTATGCGGGGAGCATCGAAATGAACTTAGTAGAATTGATAGTGATGACAGTGTTGGATGCTTGCTTCTTTGTTGAGCTCGTTCGAAAATTCAAGATGCCTGCACTGATTAGAGATGATGATATGATCCTGTCTTCAAGCGAAACATGAATTTGCACATGGTTATGGTGGATTTACTCTTGCTTGAAAATCAGTTGCCTTTGCATCTACAAGTATTCAAGGTATTCCTGAAGATCAATTCAAGCTAAGGACTTTTCCGTTCACTGTTGTGGATCGTGCAAAAGATTGGTTGTACCTTCTACCTACTGGTTCAATCACCTCTTGAACGAGCCTGAAGAAGTTGTTTTTGGAGAAAATATTTCCTGCTCATAAAGTATCAAGTATAAGGAAGGAGATATGCGGAATTAAGCAACACCATGGAGAGACAATGCAAGAGTACTGGGAACGGTTCAAGACACTGTGCACGAGCTGCCCTAATTACCAAATCATTGAACAGTTGCTGCTCCAGTACTTCTATGAAGGACTACTACCTTATGACAGATCTTCTATAGATTCTGCACGTGGAGGAGCTTTCATAGACAAGACTACTACTGATGCTTGAACTTTAGTGGAAAATATGGCTGCAAACACTCAAAAATTTGGATATCGCGAAGGCTATGCACCAAGAGAAGGAAACATCAAAAGAATCAATGAAGTCTCTACTCATTCCACCACATTGGAGCAACAACTTCAAAAAACGATAAGCAAATCGCTATGCTTATTGATTTCTTCACATCAAACTTTTCTAGTGTGCCTAAGGTTTGTGGAATTTGTTCAGAATAACACTTCACTGATAAATGCCCTACTTTGGTCGAAGACAACACTCAAGGAGTCAAGGCCATGGGAATGCAAGGAGTATTTCAAAGGAAACCAGAACCATTCTCAAATGCTTACAATCCTGGATGGAGAGTCGATTAACCAAATCAACAATATGGGAACCAAGGAAGGCCAATTAATTTTCAAGGGCCTAATTTCCAATCGCCTTCACAAGTTTCCATTGAGATGCAATAAATGAGGGAAGTGATGAGACCAAGATGTTACATGTATTTTGTGTCTATTATGCATGTATTTGATATGTTTTATGCTATTTTACCCTATAATATGGCGTTTTGCACTTGTAGGCCTATTTAGAGAGAAAGTTGCAATATGGTCTAAAATGGAGCTAAATGGAGCTATTTGGAGCACAATTGGATTGAAGCCCAAAACGAGACCTCAAGATGGTGATTTCGAACCATAGTCCATTGGATGTGGTGAACCACTTCTTCAATATGGTGAACCACGTGTTGATGAAGATCATGAAAGTCATCAATAGAAGCTTGAATGATTATCAATGGAGACCCAAAAAGATAACTTGAGAAGATGAAGACAAGAGCCGCCCAATGAAGAGTATGTGGTTAACCATATCTTACACATGGTTGCCCATATGATCATGCTAAGTCCAAGTCAATGCAAGTGAAGTATAGGGAACCATATGTGTTTACATGGGGACTTAAATCTCACTACTTACTCAAGAAGGTCGGCCAACCTCAAGGAATTCTAAGTCATTTGCACTCCTTAGCAAACCCTAGCTTAGTTTGCCTACAAATACCTTGTAGTCTCTTCCCTTTGCCGCAACTTATGTTAACCTCATTAGTTTTCACCTTCATATTGCTTCAGCTTCTTAGCCGCTAACCCTAAGAAGAATGGAGTTTTCACTCAATCTCATGAGTGAGTAGTTCTCTTATACTTCTTTTCTCTCATATGTAGATTTCTATTCATGATGTAATGGCGAGACTGTTATTAATTCAAGTTCTTATGCATGATACATTCAAATATGATTCTTTGTTCTTAATCTCATGTTTATCTTATGATTTTATGGGTGTTGCGTGCCATTCATGTGAATGTTTGATAAGCTAATGCCGCTTTCTATCTATTGATTATACAACACGCTTTCTGATGAGTATAGTTGATTAGATCTGATTCAAGTGGTAAAGATGATTGTATTATAAACTTTCTGCTGCGTATGATTATCTGAGAATCTCATTTGTCTTGATTATATAACATACTACGGAGTTATATGGTTCACTCCTTCGCATCTTTATCTTTCTATGGGTTACGACTTTACATAGATCTAGGATGAGATGTTATAGTTAATAGTTTGGTTAATTGTTCGATATTCTTTATGCCTCATCTATCTATATAGAGGGATGCTTTCTTACGAATCTATGTAGCTTAGAAGGGAGATGTGATGTCGATAACTAGGTGAAATCCACCTTGCATAAGTAAAGAACTTGGAATTGGTGCATAACTATTAGCTACCATATAGTCCTTCCCAGTAACAAGTTGTGAGTTGTCGCTTGCAAAGAGTTATAATCTGATATCCTGTCAAGGTGTATGTATGTTTATTTTCTTGTTATCTTTTATGTTGAGGACCCATTACACATCATAGATCTCTTACATATTGGGATGAAAAAGGAAGTATGTTTAGTTTATATAGATTTCCTTCATTCGAATCTACCTAATTGTTTTCTTAGTGATTATTTACTTTGATTTTTCAGGGCTACCTAACTGTTTTCTTAGTGTGAAGGATTGGTTCCTTGTTGTTATGAATATTCTTTGGGGATACGACCTTACTTGCCTTGTTCTACCCATTTGAGTAGCACTTGAGTTCGTGAGGTTTAAAAATTTTATTTCCTGGTAAACCTTCATTTGTAACGACCACTTGAGGGGCATCAAGATTTTGGCGCCGTTGTCGGGGAAGGTAATTACTCTAGCCAAGAATGCACTTCAAACAACCTTAGTGAAAAAGGTTATGGAGTTAGAAGAAAAGGGGCTAAGACAAGCTTCTGATGATCAAGCATTTAAGTCAGAAATATGGGAAGAACTTCACAAGCTTCTGATCCAAATGTCCAATGATCAAATAAGATTATTCAATGAAGTCGAGGATCTTCAAAGGAGGATGGATGAAAATCAGGAATTTCTTATCCAAAAGAATGATGCTAATGTGAAAGAAATTGAAAAAGTTGATGGGATCTTCAATCTTACTATCAACCTTTCAAAAGGCATAACTAACCATTCATACAACCCTAGCTTAGTTTTAAAGGTAGTTTTCCATCCATCACCCTCTTTCATGCGAATTTGATGATATCCACTCTTAAGATCAATCTTAGAAAATAAACAAGCACCATGCAATTCATCAAGCATATCATCTAATCTAGGAATAGGGTGACGATACTTAATTGTTATGTTGTTTATTGCCCTACAATCAACACACATTCTCCAAGTTCCATCCTTCTTAGGAACAAGCAAAACAGGAACTGTACATGGAGAAAGGCTCTCACACACAAACCCTTTTTGAAGTAGCTCACTAACTCCTTTGTTTCTTCAGGATTTGTCCTATAAGCTGGCTTATTAGGAATTTGCGCCCCAGGGATGAAGTCAATTTGATGTTCAATCCCTCTAGTCGGTGGTAAACCACTAGGAATTTCCTCAGGAAACACATCTGCATAATCACTTACAAGAGAAACAATGTTGCTTGGAAGTTCTCTATCCAAGTGGTTAGTGCTCACAAGTGTATTTTAAGAAAAAGTAAGATCAAAACAGAATTATCATTCAAAGCATTCTTAATCTCACTCTTAGTAGCTAACATACACTCCTTAACAACTTTCTTAGAACTAGCATGCTTATCAATCAAAACAGATTTGTTTTCAACGCAATTCACACTAGAACTAGCAATCTTTGCCTTTTCTTTAGCCCTAAATTTAGATTCCATTCTAGCAAATTCATCCCTCACCTTTAATTGATCTTTTAAAGCTTCTTGAGGTGATAAAGGAATTAAAGTAATGGAATGCTTACCACACATAAAAGAGTACTTATTTGACTCACCATCATGATGCACCTTGTTGCCATATTGCCATGGTCGACCAAGGAGTACATGGCATGCTTGCATGGGTAAAACATCACATAACACGTCCTCCTTGTACCTGCCCAAAGAAAGAGAAACTAAAACTTGCTTGTTAACCCTAATCTCCTCTTTATCATTGAACCATCCTAAACTATAAGGTTTAGGGTGTTTAGTAGTGGGCAATGACAACTCCTTCATCAAATACACACTAGCTATATTTGTGCAACTCCCTCCATCAATGATCACACTACTAGGCTTTCCATGCGCATGCATCCTAGTATGGAACAAATTCTCTCTTTGATTTTGCACATCTCCTTTAACATAGGCACTCAAAGTTCTCCTTGCAACTAAACTCAAGAGTGCGGGTGTGTCACCATCATCATCATCCTCATCATGCGCATAATCTTCCCCTTCATCATCTCCATCACCACTTGATCCTAAAGTAAATTCTTCATCTTCACTCACAATTTCACCATGATCATTAAGATACATAACCTTCTTGTTAACGCAATCCTTAGCATAATGACCATATCCTTAACACTTAAAACACTTAACATGAGACTTAGAAGAAGAACTTGATGAAGATTTAGAATCGGATTTAGGACTTACTCCCTTTTTGCGCCACCTCCTTCTCCTTGTTGGGAGTTTTATCATCTATCTTGATAGGAGTTTTTCATGAGCTAGATGATGATGTAAAACCCTTCTTTGCCATACCATGCCTCTTAATTTGATCCTCGGCTTTCAAAGCATGTTGTAGCAACTCCTCAACATCATAGTGTTGTTGCATCTCCACTATGTCATGAATATCTCTATTAAAGCCCGCAATGAACCTAGCCATGGTGGCTTGTGGAGCTTCTTCAATTTCCGCCCTAGACATCAACAACATCATCTCTGAGTAGTACTCATCAACACTCTTTGATCCTTGCCTCAAAGATTGCAAGCTTTGGTAAAGAGAATTGATATAGAAGCTTGGTACAAATCTCTTTCTCATGACACTCTTCAACTCCACCTAAGTATCAATAGGCCGCTCCAATTTCCTTCTCCTTGATTGCACTAATTGATTCCACCAATTCAAAGCATTTGATCGGTCGTTAGCAAATCATAAAATAAATCCCCATTAATTCTTGCTTGGTAGCTAGGGTAAGTAGGGGTCGAATCCTCAGAGAGACTGGTTAATTTCTTTTCCTAATCAATTGTCTTAAAAACAAATAAATAAAAGAGTTTTGATGTTTGAAAGTATGATCGAGAGTAAAGAAAATAATTAAGAAAACTAAAGCAAGTAATAACAAATACCAAATAAAATAATTTATGAAAACAAATCCTCCAACATAGAATTAATATCACTCTTGACAAAATTAACATGGATCATCGATATCAAAAGGTTCTGAAAACGATGGATAGTTTGCGTATGTAAAAGAAACCAATAGGAACATAGCTTTTCACAATCAACTACCTTAACCCCAAAATAATTACCTTAGATGAAATTGGAACATAACTTTTGACAATTAATTCCTTTTTAATCTAAATAATTCTTTACCACTTTGGCTTAAGATTTATAAAGATTAAAGCATTAAGAACAAGTAATTTAAAGCAAGCACAAAAGCAATAAGAATATCACATACAAATTACTTTTGATTCATAAATCCCTTGAAAAGAATTAGAATTAACTAACTCATATTCAATTGCTACCGATAATCAACCTAGTAGACTTCTATCTAGAATTGATTTAGCATATGTAAAGCCTAATTTATCAAGAAAGGATTGATCCAATCCATCAAAACAAGGTAACATAGAATCAAAATAGAGATTTAAGAAATACCCAAATAAGATTTCATAGATAAGTGCAAAAATCTCCCCATGATAAAGTCAAGAGATCAATTAAATTCTACATTGGAGAAATTGAAGGATTAGCCACTCATGATTTGAGTGACCAACCAAATAACAAAGAAAAGGAATAGAAAACTTAGCAAAGTAGGTCTGGACGGCAGCCTCTCCTCTTGTTCTCCAAATTGTCTAACATCCAATCCCCATTTTCTAGAGAGAAAAGGTGGCTATTTATACTAGAGACTTAAGGCAAACTTAACCTAGGGAAAAATAGACTTTTAAGCTCATTAAACCATCTTCAATTGGGTGGAATTTCGTCCCCTAGGTCTGGGCTATCTTCAAGTACCGAATTTAGGCTAAGCATATCAATTTGGGCTTGATTTCATGGGCTTTTCTAGGTCCAGCTTGTCTGCAGAAACTTCAGGGGCAATTTCATCCACGATAACGGCAAAACTGGGCTTCGACCAAAACACAAAAGTTGTAGCTCTCGGAGTTAGCTTTCAAACGCATGTTCATATGCCTCAAACAGAGTTCTGGATCAAAAGTTATTGCTGTTTTTGTAAGCTGTCGCCAAATTTGGAAATAAAGGAAGAAGCTTCAGCATGAAGACATCCTGATTTGCGCATGGCTAAGGAACCCGACTCCCCCTGGGCGCCAACATGATCACCTTCAGCTCCCATGTAGTTTGCTTGAAGACCCAGCTGGGTATTGTCCCGGCTCTACCTGGGTGCCCATGTGGTTGGTCTGAACACCCATGTCGTAAGCCTGATCACCCATGTCTCTCTGATGACTTGACATGTCTTCTTGCAACTTGAACTCTTCTTACTCCTCTACTTTGGAACTTCATAGCTTTCAACTTTATGGCTTTGATAAGGATAAAATTGACTCCATAGATTCTTCAATCACGAACATGATAGCTCCAAATTCTTCCAAGAAAGTCCATGAAAAACCTTTGTGCCAAAAATCGATCAAAATAGCTCCAAAAAACACCTAAATTAACATATTTGCACAATCTACCTCTTCAACACCTACAATCACAAATGTAAGCATTATAGGGCAAAATCTAGCATAAATACATTCAAAAGCATAGGAAAATGACCATAAAAATATGCATAATTTTTGTCTGATCATATTTCCCCCACACTTAAGCTTTGCTTGTCCCTAGCAAACTAGTGTACTACTCTCAAAAGAAAGGTTAAAACAATTTCAATTGCATACACATAGAGATAATCTAACCATGAAATCAAGATAGCATAGAATAATGAGAATACTCAATCTAAAAACCAAGAAGTAACAAGCATCATCAACCTTAAGTAAACATAATAAGAGAAATTCAATTCACTTATCATCTTCTTCTTCACATGACTACCACTTACCATAAGCTTGCGTATGCATCCATCTCCAAAGAAAAAGTAATACCATGGATATTAATCAAGAATTAAGATGGATTAAAAAGGGTGACTTATTTTAAGAAACAAGGTTACTAACCTTAGAAGTGTTCATGATTTAGGGGTTACTAACGCTCTTTTTCTTTGAGGTTACTAACACTCATTTTTTGTTCTAGAGGGACAATACTTCCGCAATTCCATGTCTCTTTCCTCTTTCCAAGGGTTACTAACTCCTTTTGTTAAAGAAAAGAGTGACAAAAATGGAAAAGTTTTTTTTAAGCAGAAATACCTCTTCTCCTCTTTCATGAAAATACTTCTTTTAAAAAAATTTTAGCTACCCTTATACCCCCACACTTATTACTTGACATATCCATGACATACTTTCATACATGTAATCAAGATTCAACACAAGTTCTAGTAGTAATAAGTCATGAAAGCATTGGATAAATAAGCTCATATCACAATCTCAAGTTATGCTTAATTATAAGAAATCAAATGCATGCTAAAACTTAATCAAAGATTAAAACATTCTTAATACTCTAAGCATCAATCTTTCACAATCAAATTAGTCACTCACATGTATATAACAATTAAAATTGAATTTTCCAAAATTTTAACGGATAAGGAACTACCTAACCAATCCTAAAACTAAACCTAAAGTTAATAGTAAAACTAAACATGCAAAAATGATTCCACTTTCGTAGGTGTACGGCGGCACTTAGCTCGTAACGCAAGCCATTTCAACCTAAGACTAAAGGGGTACTTAGGAGGTGTTATGTCACCTGAGGGTTTTCTAAACTAGAACGATACCCAAACATTTTATTAAAAACTAAGTAGACTAACATATAAAGCATTGACCTATCTCCTCCCCCACACTTAAACTCAACATTGTCCTCAATGTGAAAGTAAACAACAAATCAAACAAATAAAGGTTGCATGCGAAAATTAAAGAGTTGAAGGTTGAGCGGCATACCTTGGGTTGTTGATGAAGTTGTAACTTAAGCATAAAGGCAATGAAAAATAAAAAGGAATGGGGAAAGGGAAAACTTAATTGATGAAAAAGAAAAAGGGAGAGTTTTAGAAAAACCAATAAATAAAGTTCGAATATACTCCCTTTTTAGAATCACCATCTATCAAAGGCCTTGAAATCTATAAAAACAAACAAAATCAAATCAAACATAAGTAGAATCAAGACTAACTATAAAACAAATAAAAGGTTAGAGAAAATTGGGTTGCCTCCCAATAAGCGCTTGTTTAAAGTCATTAGCTCGACTTCCCCATTTGTCAATCTTTGGGAGGATGATAGACAGGATCTTCCAACTCTATTTCCTCAATCCAATATGTTAGCATTGGCTCCAAGAATGGTTTGAGTTGGTGGCCATTGACCTTGAAAAACACTTTCGTAGTTATGTTCTGAATTTCAACAGCTCCATGTGGAAACACTTTGATCACTTCATAAGGTCCAGTCCATCTTGATCGCAATTTCCTAGGAAACAGCTTCAGTCGACTATTATATAGGAGAACTTTTTGACCTTCGTGGAAAGATTTTCTCAAAATTCCCCTATCATGTAGCATCTTTGTCTTTTCCTTATAAATTCTGGAATTTTCGTAAGCTTCATTCCTAATCTCTTCAAGTTCTTGCAACTGAAGTTTCCTTTGAAGACTAGCTTTGTCAAAGTTGAAGTTGCATTGCTTCACTGCCCACCATGTTTTATGTTCCAATTCCACAGGCAAATGACATGGCTTACCAAACACAATTCTGTATGGAGACATGCCAATTGGTGTTTTGTAAGCAGTTCGATAGGCCCATAAAGCATCTCCTAATCGTTGACTCCAATCTTTCCTTTGCACATTCACTGTCTTCTCAAGAATCAGCTTCACTTGACGATTAGAAACCTCGGCTTGCCCACTAGTTTGAGGATGATATGCAGTAGATACCTTGTGGGTAACTCCATATTTCTCTATTAATGATTGCACTACTTTGTTGCAAAAGTGTGTACCTTTGTCACTTATGAGAGCCCTTGGAATTCCAAATCGATGAAGGACATTCAAGAACTTGACCACCGTCTTAGCATCATCCTTCTCAGTAGCAACAACTTCAACCCACTTGGAGACGTAGTCCACAACAAGCAGAATATAATTGTTCTTGCAAGATGAAGGAAAAGGTCCCATGAAATCAATCCCCCATACATCGAAGATTTCGACTACGAAGATTGGTGATTGAATCATTTGATTTCGTTTTGAGATATTGCCCACCTTCTGACATTGTGGACAAGTCTTGCAGAATTCATGTGCATCTCGAAAGATTGTTGGCCAATAGAATCCAGAATCCGTGATCTTTCTTGTTGTCTTCTTGTGCCCAAAATGTCCTCCACATTCATGACTATGGCAAAATTCCAAAACTACTTTAATTTCCTCGTCAGGAATGCATCGCCTTATAATTTGGTCAGGCCCAAACTTCCATAAGTGTGGGTCATCCCAAACATAATTCTTAGCATCACTTACGATTTTAGCCTTAACACCCTTACTTGCATCTGGAGGTAGCTTTCGTGTCACCAACAGTTTGCAATGTCAGCATAGTAAACAATGTCAGCATACCAAGGAATTTGGGAAATAGTAAACAATTGCTCGTAAGGTAGTGCTTCAATCAGTGCAGTCTCCTCTTCCTTTCCTTCAATTCTACTCAAGTGATCAGTAACTAAGTTCTCCGCCCCTTTCTTGTCTCTTATCTCTATGTCAAACTCTTGAAACAACAAAAGCCAACGCATAAACCTTTGGTTTGCTTCTTTTTTAGACATCAAGTAACGGAGTGTAGCATGATCATAATAGACTATCACCTTAGATCCGAAGATATACGGCCGAAATTTCTCCAAAGCAAAAACAACGGCAAACATCTCTTTCTCAGTGGTGGTGTAGTTCTTTTGAGCAGAATCTAAAGTTCTTGAAGCATAACAAATAACATGAGGTACCTTGTCTACTCTTTGGCCTAGAGCAGCTCCAATGGCGACATCACTGGCATGAAACATAATCTCGAAAGGCAGACCCCAATCAGGTGGCTTCACAATTGGAGTGGTGGTAAGGGCAACCTTCAACTTGTCAACAACTTCCTTACAATCAATTCCAAACTCGAATTCAACCCCTTTTTGTAGTAATCTACACATTGGGGCAGAAATCTTTGAAAAATCCTTGATGAATCTTCTGTAGAACCCACCATGTCCCAAGAATGATCGAATGTCTCTGACACAAGTTGGATAAGGCAAATTTTGAACAACATCAACCTTTGCTTTATCTACTTGCAATCCATCTTTCGAAACCACATGACCTAGTACAATGCCTTCTTCTGCCATGAAATGGCATTTCTCAGCATTTAATACTAGTTTAGTCTCAATACATCTTTTCAATACAAGTTCTAAGTTATGAAGGCACTTATCAAAATTATCTCCATAGACTGTGAAATCACCATAAATACCTCCATTATCTCTCCTATGTAATCTTGAAAGATGCTCATCATACACCTTTGAAAAGTCGCAGGTGCATTACACAGACCAAAAGGCATTCGAGTGTAGGCATACGTACCAAAGGGGCATGTGAAAGTGGTCTTTTCTTGATCTTCATGGGCAATTGGGATTTGAAAGTATCCTGAGAACCCATCAAGAAAACAGTAGTAGGTTCGGCAAGCTAACCTCTCCAGCATTTGATCAATGAATGGAAGTGGGAAGTGGTCTTTCCTTGTGGCAGCATTTAACTTTCTATAGTCGATGCACACTCTCCATCCATTTTGCAATCTTTGAGGAACTAGCTCTCCATCCTTGTTTTCTACAACAGTGAATCTTGATTTCTCTGGTACTACTTGGACAGGGCTGACCCATTTACTATCTGAGATGGCGTAAATAAGACCAACTCCAAGTAATTTAAGAACTTCTTCCTTGACAACTTTAGCTAAATTTGGATTTAGTCTTCTCTGAGGTTGCCTAACTGGAATAGCATTGTCTTCTAATCGAATCCTATGCTTGCAAACAGAAGGACTGATTCCCTTGATATCAGCGATTGTCCACCCAATAGCTTCCTTGTTTTCCCTCAAGACTCTAATCAACTTTTCTTCTTGCAAATCACTCAACTTACTTGAAATGATTACAGGAAGTGTCTCTTCATCTCCAAGGAAAGCATACTTCAAATCTTTAGGAAATTGCTTCAATTTGACCTCTTGAGGTTGTTGAATCGAAGGTAGAGGCATAGGCTTGGGTTCCAAATGAACATAAGAAACTGATGCTTTCTCTTTAACTTTAGGGAGCGATTCAAGATTATGAATAGTGTTTTCCACCGTATCTAACAACTTCACTTCTGCTTTCTTAACTTCTTCCTTGTCCAAGCTATTCATGATTACCATTTCGAGGTCATCTTCATGGTTGAGTGAATTAACCTGTGCGACAAGGAGATCAATTTCATCAGTAGCACAAACAGAATGTTCTTCAACAGGAAATTTCATGGCTTTATAAATATTGAACTTAATAACTTCCCCATCGAATTCCATGCTTAGAGTTCCATTGTGCACATCGACTTTTGTCCTTCCAGTCCTCAAGAAAGGTCTTCCCAGAAGCAGTGGTAAATGAGGAAGATCAAAGTCTTCATCATTCATCCTTAAGATGTAGAAATCTGCAGGGAAGATTAGTTTTCCTACCTGCACTAAAACATCCTCAACCAAGCCTTCTGGATAAACGTTAGTTCTATCAGCTAGTTGAATGGTAAGACCAGTTTTAATCATAGGACCTAAGCCTAACATCAAGTAAATGGAATATGGCATGATATTAATTGAAGCTCCTAAATCACACATTGCTTTCTGTAGATTATTACCTCCTATATTACATGGAATAGAAAATGATCCTAAGTCCTTGCATTTATGAGGTAATTTCCTTTGAAAAGCAGCAGATATATTCTCATTCATGCATACCATATCATTATCTTTGAGCTTTCTCTTATCAGTGCACAATTGTTTAAGAAACGTTGCGTACCTGGGGACTTTCTCAATTGCAGCAACTGAAGGAATGTTTACCTCTAACTTACGGAGTGAATCGAGTTGGCTTTCTTCATAGCATCCTCTCTTTCGCTCGTCAAGTCTTTGAGGATATGGTGGTGGATAGTGAGTAGTTTCCATCTCCTTCTTTGGTTTGAGTTTCTCTTCCATTCCAATTGAATTGATTCCAAACCCTTGCATGTTGTTCGAACCATTTGCATACCTCATTTCGTTCATACCTCCTTGAGCCAAATTTGAAGATGGTTGCATGGAGTGAGATGTGAACACACTCATAAGGTTTGTGATCATTTTGGCTAAATTCACGTTCTGTTCTCCCAAAGAAAAAACGACCGAATCCAGATGATTCATGTGTTCCCTCATTTCGCAGACAGACTCTTGCTCTGGTGGTTTAGGCGATGAGTATTCTTTCCCCATGTCGAATTGGAAGATATTTTCGGCCATAGTCTTCAACAGTCTTCTTGCCTCTTCAAGTGTTTTGAGTGTCAAACTTCCTCCACTAGCAGCATCAATATAAGTTCGATCTTCACAAGTCAACCCATCATAGAAAACATGATCGAGTTTGCTTCAGGTGTGTTGTGGTTAGGACAGCTCTCACATAACTTGTTGAATCTCTCCCAATATTGGTACCACTTTTCGTTGGGAAGTTGTTGGCAAGAACTAATTTTCTTCCTAACTTCAGAGAGTTTAGATTGGGGATAGTACTTCTCCATAAATGCCTTTGCCATTTCCGTCCATGAAATGATGGATTTTGGGGGTAGACTCCAAAACCAACCCCTTGCTTTTCCTTCCAAGGTAGATGGAAAAGCTCGAAGCTTCACTTGTTCCTCAGGCATTTCAGTGATCAAAAGGCATTTGATGTAGAAATTCAGCAGGTGCTCATATGGATCTTCATGGGGTTCACCATGAAAACTGGGTAGTGTATGGATCACTCCTGGCTTCAACTCGTAGGACATATCCATCTCAGGATAATCAATGCAGAGGGGCTTCATCTCAAAATTGAAATTCAACTCCCTTAAAGAGCGTGATTCCTCCAAAGATTATTACCTACAAGTCAAAGATGATCAAGTGTAAAAATAAAACAAAAAGACAATTAATTTCAAAGAAAAGAAATTAAAGCGCAATCTCCCCGTCAACGGTGCCAAAATTGTGATCGGTCGTTAGCAAATCACAAAATAAATCCCCATTAATTCTTGCTTGGTAGCTAGGGTAAGTAGGGGTCGAATCCACAGAGAGACTGGTAATTTCTTTTCCTAATCAATTGTCTTAAAAACAAATAAATAAAAGAGAGTTTTGATGTTTGAAAGTATGATCGAGAGTAAAGAAAATAATTAAGAAAACTAAAGCAAGTAATAACAAATACCAAATAAAACAATTTATGAAAACAAATCCTCCAACATAGAATTAATATCACTCTTGACAAAATTAACATGGATCACCGATATCAAAAGGTTATGAAAACGATGGATAGCTTGCGTAGGTAAAAGAAACCAATTGGAACATAGCTTTTCGCAATCAACTACCTTAACCCCAAAATAATTACCTTTGATGAAATTGGAACATAACTTTTCACAATTAATTCCTTTTTAATCTAAATAATTCTTTACCACTTTGGCTTAAAATTTATAAAGATTAAAGCATTAAGAACAAGTAATTTAAACCAAGCACAAAAGCAATAAGAATATCACATACAAATTA